>JBBPTO010000243.1:0-38939 GCA_038094155.1 Pulveroboletus cf. aberrans | reverse complement strand
GTCCCGTCATGGGCCTCAATTCGTGGAAGTAAGCGACGTAAGGAGGGGGAGAGATGCTTCTGTGCGTTAGTATATTGCTTGGTCCAAGGTTCACGCGTTACGCTCGTTTTCTTTTTCTTTTTCTTTTTTTCCGGACGTCATCTATCAACGTATGACACACACGCTCATTCCCATTTTCTTTCTCGTTTTCTCCTGTTTGCATGGTTCCGCACGCACACACTCTTTGCGACGCCCACGATGCGTTCCTATTTCGGTTTCTTGTTTATACGAATACGGGGTTTGTACTCACATCTCTAGCGCACGTGGAAATGAGACTTCATCCGAGAATCTAATCTCCGCAGCCCTAACGGTAGAACGAAGATGTTTCACGTCGGGACTTCAGAGCTTGCTGGACGGGTTTGGATCAGAGGCGGACATCTTGGTGTGTACGCCGGACGCGACCAGCCTGTGGTGTCGAGTGACGTTCTGGATCTGCAGAGAGGGAATGAGCGAGGACATGCGGAGGGCTTGATCGGATGGCATACTTCAGCGCGAGCCGTCAAAGTACGACTGCCGAGCGCGATGGTGGTGCTGACGATGCGCAGCTTGTCGTTCCTGAGAGAAGAACGTCCGAGTCAGCTATCGAATGCAGCGCGCATCGGATGAGGGGAAGAGAGAAGGGGGGCGAACATCATGGCGGGCGCGTGGAAGAGGACGTTGAGGGACTGGGAGACGCCGGCGTTGGGTCTGCCTGTGTTGACGAGACTGAGGAGGGCGATGGGCATGGTCGAACAGCTGAGGGGGGGTTCCGAGTCCGTCTCAGATCGGCTATCGATACGAAGGCACGTTGAACGTACTTGTCGATCAGCAGGGCGGAGCAAGCGCCGTGGAGCGTTCCCATACCATTCAACATGTCTGATGCGTTCCGGGACGCGCCGGCGAGCAGTGTAAGTGGATGAGCGAGACGAAGACGGTAGGGGACGACACCTTCTTGGACGGTGATTTCGGCCACGACGCGGGCTTCCTGTCTTTCCGACCCCTTCTCCTTGGGCACGACGGTAAATTCGGTCCAGACGATGCGGGAGAGGACGTCGGACTCGAATCTGCGGGCGCCTGGCGCGTAACCCGCGAGGAGGGTGTCGAGAATAGATTGTTTGATGTGTACGGGCACGTTTCCTCCGACAGTGGAGGCGTCTATGCGTTCACCAGTGTCCATGGAAGTGAACACCCTGTGGGAGTTACTAGTAGTGAATCGGACCTGTCGGACCGGCGCGGGTTGGTCCGTCTCGATCAAAGGACATACTACGACCCCCCATTGCGGTACGTGTCCTGAAGCTTGAATCAGTGAAGAAACTCACCGCTAGAGTTGAAGCGAAATGGGAGCCGATTACTCAGTGGACACTGCGGGCATGATGTGGGGAGACACGTTATTGTTTCTGTCACACATACGTCGTTCCCCTTCGCCCTACATCATATCAACAAAGTTCGTGGCAGGGCGACTTTGAAGGTGCCGTGACGAGGCCGTGCTGCTGTACCATACGCGACGATTCCTGCATACAGCATTCCGAATCCAAGCTGTGCCCCACTTCCAAACAATAACGACCGCCATGGAACGTATACTTTTCTACCTGTGAGTTCGTTTTGTTGGCAGTGCAATGTTATGTTTCCAGCAGCCGGCTTTCCGCAGTACCTTCCCTGCCGAATAATGCCTTCTCCAACCTTTTAAGTTCCCTAGATCATTTTCGGTTACCAAGTGCCTCCTCCGAATCACCCCGCACACTCTATGATGGCGGTCAAGTCATCCAGGCAATCCAGGTGGGCGACGTTCCTCAACGTTTTGTGGCGGCATCGAAGCAAACTGATTCGCCTTGGTTTACCAGCCTTTCTTCACGTCTTTCAACCCGCAATGTCGTTGTCGTGGGTGAAACTGGCGTCGGGAAAAGTTCCTTCATCAACCTGGTCACCGGCTCAAACACTGCGATCGCTGCTAACGATGTCCGCGGCGTGACTACACACACAACCTCTTACCTTTGGGAAACAGAGATGCACCTATTTCGCCTATGGGATACTCCCGGACTGGGGGAGGGGTCGTTTGGTAGAGTCACACCCAAGGAGGCGCAGCAAGCGTTGGGGTCACTCCTGAAGGACCTCATCAAAGACGGTGGAGTACATCTCCTCGTCATCTGCATGCGTGACCTCGGACACATTACAAAGGGCATGAAGCGGACATACGACCTCATCCTCCACATTCGGAACCAAATCTCCCACCAGATCCCCATCATGGCCATCATCACCGAGCTGGAGGAACGATGCAGCGAAGCCAACATCATCCCCCCGATGGAGGAGTGGTGGACAAGCAATGCAAGTGCCCTTGCTGCAAACAACATGACGTTTTGCGGTCATGCGTGCCTTACAACCGTCACCGATGATGATTATCCACCAGTCCCAGGTCGCCGTGTCGAATGCCAAAAGCTCGCACGGAAGCTTCTCATTGACCATTCCCTCCCGTTCATTGCCTCTGGCGGATCCTCGCCGCTGACCAACTCTACCCCATCTAGTCACTCGCTCAGACCTGCCCATAATGTTGTCATCGTAGGAGAAACAGGCGTCGGAAAAAGCTCTTTCATCAATCTCATCACTGGTTCAAGTGCTGCCGTCACTGCAAACGACATCCTTGGCGTCACGACCAAAGTGGATAGTTACCTTTGGGAGACACAGACACACGACCTTCGTTTGTGGGATACCCCCGGACTTGGTGAGGGGACGTTCGGCAGAATCACGCCCAAGGCGGCGCAGGAAGCGTTGTCGGCCCTCTTAAAGCGACTTGCCGAGGGAAGTGGAGTACACCTCATTGTGGTGTGTATGCGTGGCAATCCACACGTAACCAAGGCCATGAAGCAGACGTACGACGTCATTCTCCGCATTCGGAATCAAATCTCCTCCCAAATTCCGGTTGTGGCTGTCGTCACCGAGGCGGAGAAACGGTGCAAGGAATCTAACATAATATCCTCTATGGAAGAATGGTGGACGGACAACGCCAGTGCTCTCGCTGCATTTGACATGACGTTTTGTGGACATGTCTGCCTCACGACTCTTCCTGATGACTGTCATCCATCGATGCCCGGTCGCAACATGGAATGTCAACGGCTGGCGCGGAAACTCCTCATTGATCATGCTCTCCCACTCAACGAGTCACTCCTGGTGCCTAACGGTCCGCCCAGTATCTCACTCAAGCTCACCCGCAACATCGTCGTTGTGAGCGAGGGCGGTGTAGCAAGAACCCCCTTCATCCACCTCGTCACCGGCTCAGATACCGTGGCTGCTGACACCCCAGGCGATACCCGTAGTGTTACAACCGGCATGAGTTGCCATCCCTGGGACTACAGCCAGACCCATGCGCTTCGTCTCTGGGACACCCCCGGATTCGACGAAGGGCCATCGCATGAGGCGGCACAGCACGTATTACGTTTTCTCTTGAGGGAACTCACCAAGGAGGGTGGCGTCCACCTCCTGGTTGTGTGTATGCGTGGGATGGCACAAGTTACAAAGGGCATGAAACAGGCCTATGACATCATTCTTGGCATTCGAAACCAAGTCTCTGCGCAGATCCCTGTTGTGGCCGTCGTTACTGAACTGGAGAAACAGTGCAACGAAGAAAACATCGTATCTTCTATAGAAGAATGGTGGGCGGGTAACATGTGGGCTCTCGCTGAATATGACATGATATTTGGTGGTCATGCCTGCCTCACGACCCTCCCCGACGACTGTCATCCACCCGTGAAGGGTCGCCGTGCTGAATGCCAACGACTGGCGCGTACTCTTGTTATTGATCATGCCCTCCCGTTCATCCCCTTTGATGGGTCCACGCGAGTTACTAAAGTCCTGTCAAATCCCTCACTCAAGCTCATCCGCAACATTGTCGTCATGGGCGAAACTGGCGTCGGAAAAAGCTCAATTGTCAATCTGGTCTCTGGCAAGAACAGCGCCACCACGACCAACGACGTGCGCGCTGTCACACTTGACACTAGCTATCATGACTGGAATATCTTGGAGACGCAAACATTTCGTCTCTGGGACACCCCTGGACTGGGTGAAGGTCCAGTCGGGAGCGCGCCCCCCAAACACGCATACAAGGCTGTACGGTCCCTCCTCACAGAACTCGGTCGTGGTGCTGGGGTGCACCTCATCATCATCTGTCTCCGAGGGCGGCGAGTTACCAAAGGGATGAAGCAGACCTTTGACACGATCGTCGCTCTCCGCGATCGAGTCTGTCCCGACACGCCCCTTGTCGCCGTCGTCACCGAGTTGGAACGTAATTCCAGAATGCATGACGTTCTCGGCACCATGGAACAATGGTGGCAGAACAACGTGGAGGCCCTATCACACAACCATATGACGTTTACTGCACATGCCTGCATCACCACTCTTTCCGACGATGCATTCCCTTCAGCTCCAGGGCGCCAGCACGGGTGCCAGCGCCTTGTCCGTGATCTTATCATCGACCATGCCCTCACGCCACGTAGTGTCCCTGCACAGGACCTCCACGTCGTCCTCTTCGGCGAAACGGGCGCCGGCAAGAGCTCCCTAGTCAATCTTCTCGCGGGATGGCCTGTTGCCGGAATATCCTCTGTTAATGATGGCAGCATGTGCACCCTCACGTCGACAGAGTACCAGTTCCAGCTTGGAGCTGCGACGATTCGCCTGTGGGACACCGCAGGGCTGATAGAACCCGAGGGCACATCGACCGAGTACCTGAATGGTATCGAAAAAGCAGCCGAGTTGATCCGGCGACTGAGCGCCTCGGGTGGTATCAGTCTCTTTTTGTTTTGCATCCGTCCAGGTACGGAGGCGACGACGATGCAGCGCAACTACCGTCTCTTTTACGAGGTGCTCGGCAGGAAACAGGTGCCGATCGCGTTGGTGGTCACCCATCTGGAGGAGGAGGAGCCGACGATGGAAGACTGGTGGCAACACCACAAGCAGACGCTGGCAACGCACGGGATTCGTGTCGGCAACCACGCGTGTGTGACCACGCTGGAAGGACATCACAGGTACTCCACATCGAGGGAGGCGGTCCGGGACCTACTCCGTCGATATGCCGACCAGGACATGTTCTCGATGCCACCCGAGACGTGGCTCGGTCGGTTGTTGGGCGGGCTGAACTTGCTGCTCGGATCCAGGATGCCCAAGGGCAAGAACTTAACCCGCATCTTGATTAGGCGGTGCCGTCTGGAACCAGACGTGGCACAGAAGGTAGCGGATTGCATTGCGCGAAAGATGGACGGATAGGTGCGGCTAGTCTCGCCACAATGAAATCCAATTCTGATCCGCTGCGCTTGGGCACGACAGTCTGGTACCCACCAGGAAGTTGCACCGCGAGTTTTGTATACCTCTAGTTGCGTCGACCTCGACCACGATATTTCGCTTTGTTTGTCTCACGTATATACACATCTCCGATACTCGCAGTGATGGCTTCCCTTATTCCCATAGATGTTGCACAAAATTCCAGTTTCAAGTTGTAGTAGCACAGCAATACTTATTATTCAGTGGTACAGGCATCAGCGGTGAGAACGATGGAATAGAAAGCGTGCCATCAGAGAATACGTGTCGCTCGAGAAGCGAGGGATAAAATACGACATTGACAGCTGCGAGCGAAGATAGAAAAATAGACGGACCGGTACGTTTGGTAGTCGCGCATTGGCAAGGGGGTTCCGAGTGAGCTGCTCTGCAAGTCGATGGCTTGCCTCACAGACGGATTGGTCACCAGTCTAGTGATGTACCGAGATGGTTAGTCGAGGCCAGACGAAAAAGCAAGGATGATCAGACTCGGACTTGGTGGTGGCACGGGAGGGCTGGGGACACTGGCACGTGTCGTCCCGCTGCCGGAGTGATTCCGGGCCGCTTGTCCGAAGACCTTGACTCTGGCCTCACACTGCCGGTGGCACTTGCCTATTGCCTAGCTTAGTGCCAGACCCTTTCCAGCGGAATCCAGCCAGGGTCAACAATGATGCACAACTTGAGTCAACTCCGATTCTTCACTGATCTGTGGAACAAGATCAAGCGAGATTCCTCTCTGCCCACCTTGCACATATCTGAAGATGATCTCGTGATATTGTACGTTTGAGAGTCACCATCGTTCCTGTCCATCCGATGAGTTTCCGAACAGCGTAGTGGGACCTACGGGATCCGGCAAAAGTTGGGTACGTGCAGAGGCGCATCCTCTGTCTCCAATTTCGTCCGAACTTCCTTTAAGTTCATCAGGGAAGCAACGAATAGCGATCTGGTCAAAACCAGCAACAATACACATCCCTTAACCCGGGAGGTTCAAGCGATTCGATGTGAACTGACTGAGGAGGCGAAGAAGGACCTGAAAGAGAGAGCGGTAAACAGTATTATATTCGTTGACACCCCTTCCTTCTACACCGGGCATGACGATCTCGATGCACGAAAGGAGTTTGAGAAGTGGCTCGACAGGACAAAGTAAGATTTTGCATGTTCTTTGTTAGTACTAGAAACCGACAGTCTACCACAGATACAAGCCCCGGGCTGAACTCGTTGGAGTGATCTACATCCATCGAGCCGAAACTGATCCTCGAGCGGTTGAACCCATCCACGAGCACCTCCAGGAACTCTCCACTATTCCATTGTTCGTTGACGGCCGTATCCCACGGCGATTACATGTCGTCATGAGCTATGATAAGTTGTCGAGCAAGGTTTCCCCGTCCAAGATCAAGGAACGCAGAACCAAACTTTGTTCCCAGTTGAATCAACTCAAGGATACCAAATGGAAGTCATCGATACACGAGGAAGTATTTCAAGGAGAACCAGAAGTGGCGTGGAGGGCTATCCAAGAGCTTTTCAATAACTGAATTGCAATTATGCGTATGGTTGGTCTCCAGCCAGGCAAGGCGAGCATACGGTATCATTAGACTTTTCTCGCGTCCTTTTCGTAGACTCATCCACAGGATCCAGTAGACGCTGTCCTCTTCATTTCTGTGAACGGATGCAACTGCTACGAGCAACACACTGGGGTGGACACCGGACTCATATATATGCAGTGGGCTTGTGGAAAACGACAAAAATGGCCTGCATTAACGTTTATCGGATTTGGAAGATGACTGACACCAAGTACCTAGCACGGGTGTTTGAATCAGTCAATGAACCAGAACTCACGTGTGCGTCGGAACACCGAGACGAAAAACGGGAGCATCCACTTATGATCGGTTGATCTGGCGTCCTTCTCGATCCGTGGTTTGTCGGTTTCTCTGTTTCATCCGCAGCAAAGAGTACGGTGGACGATGCATTGATGGGTATCAATAACGTAGAAAGAAGACAGGTTTGCACGCCAGTTCTCTTTTTGACCACGGCGCAGGACCGGATTTGAAATCAGCTGGAAGCCAGGGTACTGGTCCAGGACCTGAATGCAACACGAGAAAACTAATTGTGTGACTCTGTGAGTAGGTTTATTCGGCAAGCTGGGGAAAGGCGCTCGGTTAGCTCCGGTTGCGACTCTGAACCTGAACTGCAGCTCGAAGCTCACTGGCATATCGCACACTTCTTCTCGCTACTAATCAGCGCGAGCGATGGATTCATATCTAATGCTTTTCCATTTGGAGAAATCTCACGGCCAGCGAGTGGGAGGCCACTCCGTGGATCTAGACCAAGTTACGGGATCTGACTCGGAGTCATGCACTACCCGTGCCAGTGACGCTCCCCTCAGCCCGCATGATGTGACCGCCACTTCACATCCTTATTAACACCCTCCAAGTCCACCGCACCGGGGCATCCCTTCATTGTCATCGTTGTAGACATCTATATCTATATTCACAGATGACCCAATTAAACAACCAATCCGGGTAAGCAATGTGCCTCATTGCTCTCGATAAACCACGACCAGTGCTGTACACCAATGGAAGTTGACCTGAACCTTTTTGTTTCATACTGGTAGCCTCTCCTCCCACCTCCCGCCTCGAAACGTTGTCGTCGCGGGCGATACTGGCGTCGGCAAATCCTCCTTCATCAATCTAGTTACCGACTCCCACACAGCGAATATCGCCAATGATGTCTGCGGTGTCACCACCCAAACCAACTGCTACCCTTGGGAAACAGACAGCCAGACGCATGCATTCCGTCTCTGGGATACACCCGGACTCGACGAAGGCTCTTTTGGCAACGTGTCGCCCAAGGCTGCACAACACGCATTGCGCTCCCTCCTCAGGGATCTTTCCAGGGCAGGAGGGGTGCATCTCCTCGTCGTGTGCATGCGTGGGATCGCGCGCATCACCAAAGGCATGAAGCAGACATACGATGTCATCCTTCGCATTCGGAACCACGTGTCCCCGAAGATCCCTGTCGTGGCTGTCGTCACTGAACTAGAGAAACGGTGCAACGAAGACAACATCGTATCTTCTATGGAAGAATGGTGGACGAACAACGCAGGTGCTCTCACTGCGTTCGGTATGGCGTTTTGCGGACACGCCTGCCTCACAACCCTCCCCGATGACTGTCACCCACCCATGAAGGGTCGCCACGCCGAATGTCAACGGCTTGCGCGTAATCTCCTTATCGATCACGCCCTCCCGCTTGTCTCGTTTGGTGATTCCACAGGGGTGAACAACAGCCTAGTATCCTGTCTCAAGCTCACCCGTAACATCGTCATCGTGGGTGAAACTGGTACCGGAAAAAGCTCGACCGTCAATTTAGTTACTGGCACGGATAGTGCTGTCGTGGCCAACGATGTACGTGCTGTTACGGTCAGTACCAGTTATCATGACTGGAACCTCTTGGAGACACAAACGTTTCGTCTCTGGGATACTCCCGGACTGGGCGAAGGCCCGGTCGGGAGCACACCCCCCAAACACGCATACAAGGCTGTGCGATCCCTCCTTACGGAACTAGGTCATGACGCTGGTGTGCACCTCCTCATCGTCTGCCTACGAGGGCGTCAGGTCACCAAAACGATGAAACAGACTTATGATACGATCATCGCTCTCCGCGATCGCGTCTGTCCTGACACGCCTCTCGTCGCCGTTGTCACCGAACTCGAACGCAATGCAAGAACGCACGACATTCTCGGCACCATGGGAGAGTGGTGGCGCGCTAACATGGACACCCTTTCAGACAACTCCATAACGTTCGCTGCACACGCTTGCATCACCACCCTGTCTGATGATGCACACCCTCAAACCGTCGGGCGCAGGGCTGAGTGCCAGCGTCTCGTGCGCGACCTCATCATCGACTACGCCCTCACACCACGCAGTGCTCCTGCCCAAGACCTTCACGTTATTCTCTTCGGTGAAACGGGCGTCGGCAAGAGCTCGCTCGTCAACCTGCTTGCGGGATGGCCCGTCGCCGAGGTTTCGCCAGACAGCGCCGCGTGTACCCTCGCATCGACTGAGTACCAATTCCAACTCGGTGCGGCAACCATCCGCCTTTGGGACACCGTTGGTCTGGAGGAACCCGAGGGCGGAACGAACGGGTACATGGGCGCGATCGAGAAGGCGGCAGAGTTGATCCAGCAGTTGAACGCCTCTGGCGGGATCAGTCTCTTTCTATTTTGCATCCGCGGTAACAGGGTGACGACGACGCTACAAAGCAACTACCGCCTCTTTTACGAGGTGCTTGGCAAGAAGCAGGTACCGATCGCATTGGCGGTCACGCACCTTGAGCGGGAGCCGGTCATGGAGGAGTGGTGGCAGCGCAACGCCAAGATTCTCGAAAGAGACGGGATCCGCGTCGACGGCCATGCATGCATCACCACATTGGATGGGCATCCCAGGTATGCCGCGTCGAGAAATGCGGTTCAAGAGCTGCTTTGGAAATACGCTGACCAAGGCAAGTTCACAATGGAGTCTGGGACGTGGCTCGGCCGATTACTGAACGGTTTGAGCGCGCTTCTCGGTTTTGGGTTGCCAAGAGGCAAAGAGCTGACGCGCGTCTTGACGAAGCGGTGCCATCTAGAACCTGATGTGGCGCAAAAGGTGGCAGCTTGCATAGAGGGCACAATGGAGACGTAGACGTTTCTCTTTCGATGAACAGGGGACGTTCGTTGTGGATAAGGGTCACTGTTAGCATATAGCATACAACGAGTACAAGGACTCCCGCAATTCTCGACCGAACGTCGTTGCCATCGTGAGTGCTAGCCGATCGACTCAGCACTAGTGTCGTGATCGATCGATCGATCGACCCGGGCCGCGGAGCAAATAAACATGTCTTTCACTCTGCTACAGGTACCACAAGCATATTTACTTTACGCAAAGCCGGTCCTACTTCAAGTTGACATAACGCTCTTCTCAGAGTAGCACGTGAACAGTAATGATGATCAAATTCGTATGCGTCCGTGCATAAAGGGAGACGGAGTCGATGTAGACAAAAAAGGAGCATGTGTTGAACAGCGCCAGAAGCGCATTAATTGGATGTGCTGGCGGGTAATCAAAAGGAACCAGATAAAAAGACACGTATCGGGCACAATAACTCGGCCACGTCCCTTCATGGAACTATAACATCAGCTTCAGAACGAGGCTTCGTCATTGCCTAGTCCTCTCCAGGTCAGTCGTGGGCTTTCTTCTTTTTCAGCCCCTCCAAGTAGTGGTGGGCTCCTCCGAGTGCCCAAATTACGAACACAAATTTGAAGTTGGGATATGAGATCATGCTGTTTTTGTTAAACATGCCTTCGATCGCTTCTTGGGGCCAGGATCCATCCTGTTAAATAGGGGTTCAGCGTGTGGCTCGTTTTACTAGGAATATAACCATATCACACCGGAAGCTGTCGTGACATCAGCATCTCAGCTCCCTTCTCAATGGGTTCTGGATGGGGGTACTTGGCGGTGACAAGACATATTACTGCCCAGGCGGTATTCACGACTTGAGTATTTTCGTGATCAACCCAGCGCTCTAGCGTAGCACTCTGTATGCAGCATGACAGACAATCAACAAATGTCAGATACGATAGTATAGGAACAACTGACCAAGTAACTTTCGCCCCAGCCCCCATCCGACCGTTGCTTCGAGAGGAGGAAATCACAAGCACGCCGCACGGCAGGACTGTTCGTGTAGTACTCTCCATTAAGTGCTAAACCTTCCAGAGCAAATCGTGTCGCGTAAGTGAAACAGATTCCCCATGATCCAAACCAAACACCCTCTGGTCTCTGCGCTGCGTGAAGATATCTAACAGCCTTCTTGATCGTTCGTCTGACGCCGTCAGATAAAAGAATCTTGCCTGACGAAATCAACGATACCTACTCGATTTCTACTGCCCGGTAGTTCGGATAATGTTTCCTGAAAAATGCCAACGAAGTGATCACAGATGATGTGCATTCCGGATAGCAGACTTCAAGCATGATATCCTCTACACGAAATCAACATCAGTTCGCATGCTGACGAATAGCACATACTAAAGGAGTCCGACATGTTCAACTTTTCCAGCCACCCGGGTGCCCTGATCGGTTCATAGGATCCAAAACCACCGCTGGAGTCCTGCATCGGGAGCATTGTGTCGACGGCATCGAAGATCCGATTGACGGAGATGACCTTCTCCATCCCTCTGCGGACTGTGCTCAGCGAGGAATTATGCCTAATATATGGGAATACGTACTCCAAGTGCTCCTGAAGGTATATGACCGATTTCATACCCTCTCCAGTGCAATCACTGACAATATAACCGTTTGTTCTCGTGCTGAACGGCCATCCGCCCTTGCTTCGGTACCGATAGGATCCTTCGTAGTGCTTCGGGTTGTCTATTATTTGACATCCATCCAACCACGCCAAGACCTTTGTCAAACTTTCCCTGTTTTCGGGGTCCTTCGCGATGTCTGCTTCAAAAAGTCCGTGGATCAGGAATCCAATATCCCAGAGCTGACACCCATTCGTCCCGGTTAGCATCATGCCTTCCGCACCAAGCCACATGTAATCAGCCCGTTTGCTGGCGTGCATACGCCATGACACTGTATCAGGACCTTCGACGATGTAGCGACACATTGCGTTCATCATCTTGGATGTGGCTGCAACGCTCACATATTCCGTATTCTCGTCCTCCCATATGATGTGCTTATAGACGTGTTCCAATGCCGCTTTGCGGAGAGAAGGGATTGCACATCTCTCGTAGAAACCCAGAAGAAGATTAACGATGTCGACAACTGTAGAATGAATCTTGTAACGGTCAGCAACAGAGCAATGGTTTCGCAGCGCTGGCCAATATATGCGGTGGTAGTCTGTTGTATATATCTCCTGAGAACAGAATCATTGGAGACGGAAATATGATTGTCATCGTGGATACGTACTTTGCGAAGGGAATGGATCAGGTCGGTTTCTTCCATCTGCCAGCGGATGGCATAGATATAACCCATAGGCAAATAGAACTGACGCGTGATAATCCACATCCTGTGAGGATGGAATGGAAGCCAGTCAGGGAGAAGCCTAGTGATGATTAATACACGGCCCCGAGTCCATAGTATATTTATTAAATTCACCAAAACTCCGGGGGGACCGGATTGAATCCTTCCCAGTCATACACGTTAAGAACGGACAACCAAAACTTCCCCCAAGTGGGCGTTGCTGCTGCACCTCCTGCATGTCTGCAGTCAGAACGGAGGGTGGGAATGCGTTATGAGGAAACCTACCCAGCCTGTGAAGAGTGGCCCTCGCCTTGACGGCGCATGGATGCTCAGCGCTCATGCCCAAGATTCGCAAGGACACATAATTAAGGACAGTCGAGAGCACACACGACTCCGCTTCAATGTGCCTATGGTAGGTTGCATCAACACGAAGCTCATCCCACAAGTTCTTCATACTTACACTCCCCAGCCTCCGTCTAAGTTTCTGTGGTTCATGAGGTAACGAATCAACTCAAGGCGCTCTTCGTCAGTGAAACTCATAAGACAACAATAGGATCCGATCACAAGCCCAGAATTGAGGAACATTGATCCCCCATACTCGCAAGGAAAGTGTCCATCGTGTGCTTGGATATTCTTGAAAAAGTTGAACCCGTTTCTAGCAGCTTCTAGTGGTGTGGTTGCCTTCGGAAGGGTGGGGAGGTTCTGTAACACTTGCAGCTTATACGGATACACGTAACAAACTGGTGAAAGCTTACAAGAGGCTGACCCGTCCAGTACTTGTCTACATTGTTCTGGGGCCACCCAGTGCACTGTTCATCAGTCTTCATGTAATGCCAAGTGTGACGGCCACCATCGTTGACGAGCAGCCTCCACCGACTGTAATCAGTGAAAGGTTCTTGGCCAGACACAGGAATATTGAGCGGGGAATAGAGCTCTGCAAGCTTGCTGGCACCCATGATTTCGTGCTAGAGATAGTGTGTGGGTCCGAGTATTTAACTGCCAATCCGCTTCCAGGTCTGACGTACTATGCGATCAGCGGCCCATCCGCAAATTGCGCTGCATAATGTTATTGGTTGACTCGGACGGCCCTCAGGGGTGACGACTCTTGCGAACACGGCTTGCCGCCATGGCATCCGCAACCTGTTGTCGTGAGCGTTGGATTACCGTCTTCCAATGCATCAGACTCACGCGGAGGATCGGGAGATCTCGTTATCCCCATTTAATCAAAAAGGAATGGATCGTTTGGCCTACGCACCAGCTCGACCCTGGATATTCTTGTGGCCAAACCAATGAGGAAGGTCTGGACGCAGTCCGTTTCGGCCAGGGGCCTGATCTGGAGCCCGTCTGGCCGAAAACTGTCAAATGAAACATCACTTTCCAGTAGTAGCGACTCGCGGTTTAGCCCGTTAACGGTCACCTGTGCTAATTAGTTTTCGAAGTTTCAGTTTGACCATCATAGGCCGAGCAGAAAGGAAGTGGACCTACACATTTGAGGGTGACGGGACTTTGCCTCCGAACTTGGTTTGCTTTCGACCGATCGATTTTTCTTTTACCTGCAGATTGGCGTGACAATCCGCGGGGAGTTTCCTCCGTGCACTAATATTAGTAGTCGACTTTCCTGTTTTGGGTTTCACCCTTTCTTTGTTCCTGACACTTCATTTGTCTGTCTCCGCCTTTTGAGTGTCATGTATTTTTAAACCTTTTGTCTATTCTAGTATTCAAGGTATTGCATCAGGGCCCACGGGTTTCGAGTGCTGCGAGCCCCGGTGAACCTGACACAGATAGTCTGCTACTTTATAACACTATGAACCTTATACAGTCAACTGTCTCATAATGGATAGGGTCGGGGAGTCCCCCCGCTATGCATTATCATGTCAATATTTTGGTGGTAGCTGCTTGTTCATCCCAGCATCCTCCTACTATGAATTAGGCATTATGCATAACCTTGTTATTATCACTCAGGCCGCTTCAGAAGTGCAAAAAAAAACATGGTATTTCATTTTAACACCTCAATAACGCTCTCTATGCATCTCGATCTCACACCACACATGAAATACATGCTAATACATCTCCTCCTTATTTATCGGATTTTTTCCTGTTTGTGTTAAGGTCATATGATTCTTCTGATGTTTTGCTCGTGTAATGCAAAATCTGTCACATCAGGTCACACTCCGGCTGGCTTCGGGAGTGGAAGAAATCAAACTCAGACATTTGGCATGCAAACGAGAGTCCAAGTTGAGACCGCGATGAGCACTTGTAAAAACAGGGAAATGAATTACGACTGAAAATATCAATTGTACAACAATCCACTAGTAAAATTAGATAGAGCAGGCATATAATGGTATGGTTGGGAATGTGGCACAGCAGGATCGAAAGAGAACAGATAGTGTGTGCTTGCATCATTCACAGCATGGGTTGCCTGGGCCATGTTCATTGATGCTGATGAGCTCTGTTCTGATCTCTGTGAGCACATCTTCAGAACAGCAAGGTTACGATGCTGTCGATGAAGAGTGTCATATTTGACCTTGAACTCTTTGGCAGCAACAAAAAGATTCTTGCGGGAACCATTCCGGACAGCCTTGCAAGCCTCAGTGAATTATGCTTCAAGAACAGCATCAACTTCTAATCTCCCTTATTTCTGGGTTCAGGAGGGTGCCATGTTCAAGCCATGTCTTGTAGAGTCGGTTTGTCGACTGCTGCAGTCCTTAGCTTCCTTTGCTGAGTAGGAGATTGAATTTTGCCATGGCCACCCCCATGCGTGACAATCAGTTTGTTCTGAGTTCACTCTGGAGTTTCATCCATTGAGTCTCTCACTTTTATACTTGGTATAGGACCGTGAATCATGTGCTAATTACTCACCACTAAGTGTCAAGTCTCCAGTTCATGAGCATGATCTGGTGGATCTGGGGGTTGTAAACCTGGTGCTTTTCAACACCTCACGATATAACATGAAATCATGAGTGCATTACCATCTGGATGGTGCTCAAAATTTTCTTCTAGACTAGAGTACATAATGAATAACTACTGAGAATTTTTTCGAGCCTATAGATTGTCGGGAAGGTGGTGTTTTAAGTGGTGTTAGAGATTTTGCATTCCAGGAGCGGTTTGCACTAAAGGGGGCAGTGATAGTATGCGTTCTGCGCTCACCGCGACCGAGCCGAAAAGTCGGTTGCGGCTTTTCGATCACGCCACCGCCACAATCAAGCGACCGCGATTCATTCTGGAAAACTGAGCGGGACGTGCCAGCGACGTCATATACTAAAGAGCGATACTACGACCGAGGAATACATGAATCACGGTTCGGTGGTCGGACCGCAGATCTACGAGTCATATGGTTCCTTTGCTGTCAGAGGTTTTGCGATTAGCATCTCCTTGACAGTGTTAATAAAATTTCGCCTTGGAAAAAGAAAGGGTTTCTCATTTCCTTCGAGGGCTGAGGACGAAAGGGTAGACCTGTCCGTCAAGGTGCCCGTGGTGAGAATAGTTGCACCTCGGGAAATCTATTCATTTGTGGCTTGTATATGTATGCATGCTAAGATTTTTGATGCCTGCGCTCAGTGCTGTCTTCTCGCTAGCGTTTCGACGAGAAGTTCTATACACCACACTCGTTTTCCGTTTAAGTCTCAAAATCAGCTATTAGAAAGAGTTTTTTTTATGGTCAAGTGCAAGCGCAGGGTGGGGTTCATAAAGAAAACGTCAGGATACAGTCTGAGACTCGGAAGTCGATGGTGCGTGTCCCGACGCACGGAAAAGTAAAGGGTGCCTACTTTATCAGCATTCAAATGTACCTCAGCTTGGCGTTAAGTTCCCGCACTTTTGAATGGCCCTCACAGTGAAATAGCAGCGAAAAAGCAAGGGGTTAAATAAGTTCCCCATCCTAGCGGCGCTGCAGTTGCGGTGGGTTGTCCCTGCGTCTGATCACCCCATTCGAGTTGTTGCGTTGGGACGGTCGTGTTGTATCCGCATTGTTGTGGCCATGCGGTGGGTTTGAGGGACCACAGGAGACTGTGCGACGTGCACATCAAGTGCGCTAGGGAGTCTGCGGGCAATAGGTGATGACGGGGAAGGCCGGTTGCATGAGACGTGCGATGAGGTTGTGAAACGATGGGAGGACGCGAGAATGGCACAACTGAGCTCGGGATCGGCGTGCCATGTGCGGAGTGGGCGGACGAAAGGTATTCACCGTGGGCACTGAGGATCGCAGGGGCCTGATGGAAAGAAGTGCGAGTAAGAAAGCCGGGAACCTGACACCGTGGGCAGAAAACGCAGGGCCGGGCGAAACTGGTCTGTTTGGTGTCGATGGAGAGCAACCCAGCACTAGACGTTTGCAGATCGTGGACCAGCAAACGGAGTTTGAATGGGAGGGTTCCTTGGAAGTGAACCATACGACCAGTTGCGTTCCTCACGCGCGGGCCAGCCGGGTATAGCCCAGGGTCGACACGGCGTGACTTCCAGTCAATGAGAAAATGCGACATTACCGGGGTGATAATTGGTTCACAATGCAAGTCCTTACTTCCGCACACCGGCTCGTATAATATTTTGATGCCCTTGAAACGTTCTGGGTTGCGGACGGAACGAAAGTTGGCAGAATGTACAAAGAATACATCAGATGGCATTTGTTTGCAAAAGAACGCACTCCTCGGTTTCAGGTTTCCGTGAAGACGCACCTGGTACGCCTGTTGATGAAACACAATGAGAGTGGTCAGGGCACAAAAGACTCGCAGCTGGACACGTAGCCATCCCACAATAATGATACATGTTTTCCAGATCAAGCATTTGAAGGGGCGAGGAAAGACAAAAACACTATATCACCAGACTCTCTTCTATCTCTCCCATCAACATCGTCGCGTCTTTGCTTCCCGTCAAAACTGTACACGCGTGAGCGGCGAGGTACATGCCGAACTAAAATACTCACTGATGGGCTCCTTCGGGTGGAAATCAACCGCTGTCACGGTTCCCCTGTGTCCAGGAAGCTACATACACGAGCGCTGAACCCATGTCCGACAACACAACAGATGAGAACGAACCTTGTACAACACTCGCCCGCTCTCCGCATCCCAAATACAGACCATCCGATCTGCACCGCCCACCGCAACACGCTTTCCATCGTCGTCTTTGCTCCACGCTCCTTTAAGCAAGGTGTTCTCGAACCCTGCGGGCGCACCTTGGAGGACGCGGTGAATCCGGGCAGGGGACGGGGAGAAGGGACGAACGTCGTGGATGATGGTTTGCGAGGAGAACGAGGGCGAGAGGAGGTAGGAGCCATTGGGTGACAACGCGAGTGAGGTAGGGGTATCAGCGTGTCCCGTGAGTGTATACACCTCTTCGTTTTTCCTTACATCGTATACCTATTGCATACATCCACTGAGCCTTTGCCTTCAAGGAAAATATCAAACAGGAGGGAAAAACACACACATGAATCTCGTTGTCCAGCGCAGACACATACACATGCTGTCCGTCCGCACTCCAACAAACACCCGTCACCGGGCAACCCAACTCCCACACCGCCACGCTTTGCTTGCTCCCCTCCGCCTCCCAGATTCTCACCATACCGTCGTCCGAACCCGTCGCAACAAGCTCGATCCCCGCTCCACCCGCCATCGTCCGGTCAAGGGCATTGATGATTCCACGGTGCGCGCGTATTTTCCTGGTGCGTTTACCAGTGGTTACATCCGTCAGATTCAGGATATGATCTGCGCCGACAGTATAGAGGGTGGGCGAGTAAAGGGACCAGTGGAGGTCGAGGATGGGTGCTTTGTGAAGACTGGACAGAAGGCCGTAATTTGTGTTTGGAGAATATGTGCGCCAGAGGGCTGTATAAAGAGGACACGGTTCATGGACGAGTATCAGAGAAAGGAAGGTTGTACGCACAGACGCTCCTGTCAGCTGAACATGCCGCGATGTTTTGGCCCGTAGGATCGAATCGACAACTCAATATTTCTGCCTGCGGAAGAAAAAGAAGCGAATGTATGAGTACTCGAATAGACACTTATATGTGCGTCCATCTCCTTGCTCACCGAATGCGCACCGCTCAAGGTGATGATGGGTGCCTCCAGACTGCTAGTACGTTTTATACTTCGGACGAGGCCCTTTTGGCGGTCATCCCCAGATGATGAAATTACAATCTGGTTTCGCGGCGGAGTGCTTGAACGGGCTCGCTTTACGAGCTGTCCCTCGCCGGGTGGGGATGGACCTCTTTTCGCCATGGTCATTGGAAGAGATGTGATGACTTGTTTAGCCAACCTAGAAAGGCAAGTACGTAAAGCCGCGCCTACTTGAACGGTCCGCTACTTTCAATGTGCAACTATTCTACCATCCTCAAAAATCCCCGGATTTCTTATCCCTCTTGCAAAAATGCTCCTTTTTCACTAATGGAACAAAATACTAAGAGGAATCAAAATGGAAGGAGCGAAAACTTCGAGGGAGGGCTCAATTTGGCCCATCCGTGAAAATATCGCACCGGTATGCCCTAACATATTTTATTGTCCAAACAAGTTGGAAAAAAAGAGTAAGAATGGAGACATGCGTGTTATTTATTCGTCTTACAAAAAAATTCAGGTTTATTAACTGACCAGTGACAACTCTCGAACTTGAAGTATGCCACCCGCTAACCTGGAGTTTGAATGCCGCCAGACGTTTGTAAAGACCGCGGAAAGAAACACAGAATGCTCGGATGAAGACACCCGTTTCTTCACGGTAACCATTGGCGGCGTAACTTGGTTCATGCACATCGCATCGTAACATGGTGACTATGTGCGCCTATGATATCCAAACAAACCGCATCTGGTGATACGTAATCTGGCTCAAACGAACGCCCATGCCGGACAGATCGTATGTGACTGTGTCTGATTTCACCTCCACTAACTGTTTCTGTAATCATCATGCTAATATAGAACATAGAACAAGTGTATCGTGTTGAACCGGTCAAATACAATGGTGACATGTCAACAAATCGCGCCAGCGTGTAAAAAAATCCCGGCTAGACGGACCGAGAAATCAAACGGCAGTAAACTCTCCCACTCGGTGGGGACGGTAACAGAATGACTGAACTCCTGAAAAGAGCCAAATATGCGTTCCTGTTTCCGCTGATCGTATTTTCAGAATGACCCCTGCGTCGGACATTGCTGCCCATTACCTCGTGGTTTAGCACAACTATTCGCCGAGGGTCGAAGTGAACACAAGGGACTTGGTGCCCGCCAATGGTAGGTGTGTGTGTTGGTACCGGCCCGTGCCACCCGTTATAGGGCTGTGCGATCAAAACCGGTGTTTTGCATCTATCGAGGTACGGTAAGACCTGAATGGCTCATTACATCACAGATGATCACTTAAAGCGTTTTTTTTCAGCCGGATAACACAGAATCGGATCACACGATAGTAACTCGGTCCCATGACCTGAGGCATGTGCGGTCCAATCAGTTTTTGCGGGCGAATGCCAGAGGAGTGGTCCCTGCGAGAATACCAGCTCAACTGCGGTGGATGTTGGAACAACTCGAAAAGACGGCCTAAATCGGTGAAACAATCAGGTGGATTGTGATCCAATGATGTTCAGTGAATCGCTGGACCAGCATTTTACTGCGTGAGACGCTGTAACGTAGACTACTCTCAACGTAAAACGTTCGATTCTGAACCAGATGAGTCCACACCTTCCTTTCTTTGGAGTGAAAGGTCCACAGTTAGTTGAACTGTCATTTGAAAGTGTGTAATGGATGACCAAGAGAAACACCACGACGTTACTCCTACTTCGTTACAACGGTTACTTCCTCAAGCCACTCATGTACATATCTAAACTCTACACAACAAACTCTAGACTTCCTTTGCCTTGGAACTCTCTTCAGTGCCATACGGTCTATATTCTTCAAAAATTTTGTTATGATAAGGCTCATCTGGTAGTAAGGGCCCTTATGTGCTTCGAGTGCTTGGCAAGAGAAGTGGTTTCATGAGCTTGATGGAATTTGAAAATGGGCGCGAATGACGTCAAGGCATCCTGTCACTTTTGATGATTACGCATGAAGTGATGCATATACGGCATCCCAGTAAGAAATCAGATGTTCTACTTTTCTACACTGCATGGCAGTGTCAATGAGCGCCGCCACGTTGCTAGTCCACGAGATATAGACATGAACCTCGGATAAAGATACGTATGCTACCCCATTTACAATCCGACCAGGTACCATGCTGAGATCTACGAACCAAGTTTGCCACTTCCAGAATCACATATAGGTCAAATATGATTTTCCTGCTATCGCTGGCCACCCTTCTCCGAGTCTCCACCGTTGGGTTATCAGAATGGCTTCCCAGACTCTGGAACTACCGCCAAATGTTTTGGGTGTCACATACTATGGTGTTGTTGGCGTTGTTGGCTTTGTTGCGACCACCGTTATACTCGGAGAGCTGTCTCTGCGTGCCCATGTGAGTACGTCTTATGATAATCTGAGAAGACGTTATCAATGCAAACATTTTTAACACTTGGCAGCCGCTCCGTGCGATTCCTACCATAGGTTCAAGCACCTGGCTCGGTTCCTGGCTAGCTGGTTTCAAGTATTTGATCGATTCCAAGGGCCTCATACACGAAGGCTATGAGAAGGCAAATTTTGCGTTACTAGCACGGCCGTCGAGTAGTAACTCATGCCCTTATAGTACAAAGGCAAGCCATTCAAGATCGCGGAAGTTAACCACTGGACAGTCATGCTAAGCGACCGCAAACACCTGGATGAAGTAGCTAAAGCGAACGCTGATGATATTTCGCTTGTTGAAGCCGTTGATGACGTGAGTGGCGGCTGCCTCTGAAAGGAGATACACAGATAACCTATTGACCGACTTCGTCGAGCAGCAACTACAGATCAGGCACGTACTAGGCTGTGAGATTATGGACAATCCCTACCATACCACAGTCATTTACAACCAATTTACTCGACATCTCCCGTATTTATATTTCGATGTCAGAGATGAGATTACAGCAGCCTTCGACGATCTTTTGGATCTTAGAGGAAATGGTGAAAAATACTTCCCGATAATCGTCCATTCCGAGCTAATCTCGAAGAACTCAGAGTGGAAAAGCGTACCAGCGCTAGCTACCATGGAAAGGATCATCTGCAGGACGAGCAACAGAGCGTTCGTTGGCCTTCCGTTATGTATGTTCCCCGCTTCTACTCCCACATTTTGTAGGCTTAACCATCCTAGGTCGCAACCCCGAGTGGTTAGATCTTGTCCTTTGCTACACTAGCGTTGTCCTCAAAGCGGGTGTCATAGTCAGTATGTTCCCTGAATCCATGAGAACGTAAGTTAGCCCGATGCAACCGTCCAAGAGATAATTTTGGACATAGTCATAGACGGGTTGCTCGTTGGCTGACGGATGTACCTCGGAATATCCAACGCGGTATCATGCTGCTTGGTCCAACGATCGAGGCACAAATCAAACTTCTGAAGGAGTACGGGACGGATTGGGAAGATAGGCCCGTCAGTTGTCCTCGTGTCTGATTTCATGATGGTAATAGCAATCCTTGACAGAACAACCTTCTTACTTGGTTAACGGTGGAAGCAGATGCGACGGAGTTGACCGTGAAACGCTTGACCAATCGCATTCTCGTCGTCAACTTCGCAGCTATTCACGTGAGTACAGATATCAGTCCATTGTCATGGATGCGTAGCTATCTGTTTGTGCTCTAGACCAGCTCCAATGTGCGCCTCGAGACCTTGTTGTAATGTAATTACTCCAGACTAACCTCGCGTATCATAGCTTTTCACTCAGACACTCATTTATCTCGCGGCGCATCCTCAGTACCTTCAACCCCTTCGTGAAGAGGTTGAGTCCGTTGTTGAAAAGCACGGGTGGTCCAAGGCCACATTATCAAGCATGCGAAGGATCGACAGCTTCCTCAGGGAGGTCATACGCATCGATGGATTGACCACCGGTAGTTATTCTCGCATTCGTTTATATACGAGAGCCAGCTTGATCACCCAATGCACTAGCATCCCTTGGGCGCAAGGCTATGAAGCCTTTCACCCTGTCGGACGGGACTTTCATTCCGAAAGGAACGATTCTTGCTGCGCCCTCTATATCTTTGCACAACGACCCGTCTGTCTATGACAACCCGGAAGTGTTCGATCCATTCAGATTCTCTAGCTTGCGCGATGAAGATGGGATGGGTTTGAAATATCAGTTCTCCGCGACTTCGCCGGATTATTTACCCTTTGGACACGGCAAACATGCATGGTATGTCCTCCCTGCTCTACCTTCCGTCGAGGATTGACTCAATCTTTGTTAGCCCTGGACGATTCTTCGCCGCCTGGGAACTGAAATCCATGTTGGCCCACATCGTCACGACGTACGATGTGAGACTGGACGGCGAGACGACGAGCCCGACGGGCTTGCGTATGGGTATCTTGACACTGGCTAATTCCAAGGCAAAGATCTTGTTCAGGAACAGGGTCGATTGAATTGCTTTCTTGTTTTGTGATTTAGTGCTTGTTCCGAAGTGGAGGAATCTCCGTTGGCCCGCGGGACATTGTTCGCCTGCCTTGTAGATCGACTTTTTTTTATTTTGAAGTCCGTCTCAAGAATGTAACCTGTCGCATCCGTCTCTCCGATGATGACTTTTGGGCGCTTCAAGCCTTGACTTCCGACGATCCCGTAGCATTGGGGGAACGCGAGGGCTAGAGGTACGAGCAGGATTAGGAAAGCAGGCCAGCTGCTTTCTGCGTGGCATCCGACGTAGAGCAATTAGATCCAAGAAATACCAAGCGACGCAGCAACTATCCATGCCCGTATAAAAAGTTCCATCCCCTAGGAATTCAGCCACAGCGCTTCTCTGCTGCCCATCTTATAGCATCCCGCCTCCCTTTGGCGACGTCCACGCCAAACCAGATGACCAAAGACGCGAGTGTACAGATCGCGAACAGGAACGGGAACCCTTGCCAATTGTCGTGTGTGCTGTCGATGATCGCCTGGATAACGTAGGGGCCGACCATGGACGAGGCACGATTGGAGAGACCGAACAGACCAAAGAACTATGGGTGCTCGAGTCGACACGGTGGTCAAGACGAGATAATACATCAACGACGTACCATGTTGTCGAACCCCGGCGGACTGAGCTCAGCCATCATTGTTTGCGCATAAGCATAATATGGTGCTTGGAACAGACCAAACATCACATTGTACCCCCTATGATTGGTCAACAAACAAATGGAGATCATCCAAGGCTCTCTCACCAGAACTCCCAGGCATTATGGAACCTTGAACACGACCCTGTCACTGTACGAACAACAGGGAGCACGAACATGACCTACCCAAGCTTGTCTGTCCATATCCCAATCATACCCCAGAATGGGATTAGTATCGTCACTACGTTGGTAACAACGAACTATTGCTACGATCAGCATTATTATAAAGGATAATCATTGAATGAGTGAACCATTTTCTTTGTACCAATCTTCCAATGGCGTTGGATGTACCAGAACCCGAGAGTGCTGATGGTCGAAGTGATGGCCTGGGACAAACCAAGATAGGTATTCTGCAAGAATGAAAAACTGAATTTGTCATTCTGACAGATGGACACAAGGGTCCCAGTGGTATTGAGTCCCTGATGACGAATCCAGTCGAGGTTATGATGTTGGGGGGAAAGCACTTACGTCGGCAAGGAGGAAAAAGGCAAAGAGATATACAAAGGTATGTGGCAGGTCTTTATAAGTCTTTAGAGCTGCCCAAATCTGAGCTCGGCATCAACACGCCATGTGTAAAGCGGCAAATCTCTTAGTTACCTGCTTCCACCCTATGATAAGGTAATTTTCGCCTTGGGGTAGAGGTGGTCCCGAACGTGGCGACTGGTATATGACTAAAGCACGGTCAATGTAGGAATCTCATGATCTGTAATAAATACATACACCACCAAATTCCGAGCAGAACCCAATATGTATTATCCCTACCGCAGATTGAGTAGCAATTTCGCTGAAAGGAAGAAGGGACGCACAGGGCAATAGTATAGCTGTCGACCATGGGATCATTCGCAGTCTCAGGGGGGAGGAGAAGTGCTAAGTTCAAAAGGTACGTAACAACGTATCCAACATTACTGTGCACCTAATGAACACGGATAAGCATAATACTCCACAGGCCTAAAACGTTTTCAAGCCTACCGTTGAAATATTACTGATCCTATTCTTCTCCAATGATTCTTCCCTCTCGTATTCCCCGATTGAAATTTCGCCATTCTCACACTTCTCACGCAGACTGTGAGAGTGAGGGGTATTTCTGGCAAGACGGGGGAACGCCGCGGCGTAGAAAACCAGCGTTGCCCCGTAAGAGACGAAACCTACGATGTAGAGCCCCATTGCAAGCTTCCAGTGACTTGGAGCTGTGCGACACTGTTCAACACACGGCATCAACGTTAAAGGGACACGTACAGGTGAGTGCCATACAAGCGTATTGTGCAGCCCAACAGACAACCGTAACAATAAACAAAAGCCAGCGACCAAATGTGCCATAGTCAGCCGCAGAGCCAATCATGGTGAAGATGGCGGTCATGATGGCGAAGCTTATTCCATTGGCGACGAGGACCACGCTTGCAACGGATTTAGTACCACCCATCCAAGGAAGAACGCATTGGCCGGAGGAAGTGCAGGACGAGCCTGGTCCGACGGTCGGATCGTAGCCAGCGGAAGTAGCGAGGCTTTGGAACAACGTCTGGGTATATCCAACAGGACCAGCGCCCTGTAGGAATGAGATGAGTGCCAAGAGTCAAAGAACTGGAATGATGCCAAACGTTGTCGCCATTGGAGTAAACTAAGGTCCGCGTCAGTGAGTGCGGCATGGGTAAACTCGCGAGAATACGACGCACGATAATAGCTCCACAGTTCCCTTCTTGTAACTGGAGGTTCGTCCTTGTCCATCGATGCAATGGGTACCGTAGGCTTGGTCTTCTTGGGTGATCCAGGGTCCGTGGTGCCCAGAGCGTCCATCGCGTCAGCAGGCAGCTCTGCAGAAGGGACGGGCAATGTGGAGTGGGTCCAAACAGCGGAAAAAAGACGCCGGTACGTCTAAAGCCTCGCAGATCATGAAGGTCATGCGAAAGGTTCAATCACTTACCAAACTCGGTCATGAACATTGACGTTTGAACCACCATCGCAACTCCAAGGCAAGTTTAAGTCTCTTTATGATCAGCATGCAGGACGACATCAAGCACACCCGACAGCTGCGGCATCGTACTCAAGCTGTGTTTCCACCCAACAAACCTCCGAAGCAATCCGCTTCCGGAATGCGTTTGATTGTTGGTAACCGCTCTGCGATACCATCCTAAGCAGCTGGATGAAGGTCATAATTTGCAATCGGAATGCTGTACTCTCGCTTCCTTTCCTTCAATATCCCAATCGGTGCTCACCACTCCCGTTGCTAGGTGTATGTGCCGACCGGGATGATACTTTGGGCGGGTGAAATCATACTGGTGACCAATCTGGCAAAGGTGAATGAGTCGAGTGGACTGGAGTGGTCCTGTCATCGGTACATTCAGTGTTTTGCCACTACGTGAGCCCACCCGGCTTGAATCATTTCCATGTTGGAGGCGTTGTCATCGCGGAGGACGCAGCTGGGCGCACAAGTGGGTCGTTCCAGACAGGCTCCATGATAGCAACGTGTCACGTTTTTCGGATGGTGATCACGTCGTTCAGACTCCCGCTAATGGGACGCATTGAGTTTTTCGCATTGTATTATCAACTACCTCGTCATGATTATGGCTATGATGCGTGCGACGTTCCAGACCTCCAAGTTGCATTCGACCAATGGCAATTCCTTTTGCGTTCATTCCGCGGATTGTGTCCAAGCACGCAAAGCCATGGCCGGGCATATCCAGATCCTCGTCGTCATTATCCCCGCCTCCCGACCAGACCGCCGACTCAGACTCTGAGCCAGAAGGCGATGAAGATGATGACAGCACCACCACGCCTTCCTCGCACGACAAGATCAAAGGCAAAGAAAGGGCTGCTGAAACAGTGCATTCAAAGCAGTCCACCATCACCCAAGACATCGCAACCCTCATCTCCCTTGCCCTCTCAGACCACAACATTTGGCTTGACGCTGACTTGCGCCGGAAACTCGATGCGTGTTTGAGCGATGAAATTCACTCCGACGAGGTTGGATGTATGTGGCCCTCTTTCTTCTCCCTTGGCTGGAATGTTGGGACCAATGATGACGGTTGGATATATTACAGTCGTGCCCATCAACTACATTCTACGCCGGGCCCCGTTTCGTGGATCGCTACCACCAAGCGACGGACAGCCCGAACCATCTGAAACCGAGGTGGTAAAAGCCCTCCGAATGCATGCGAGCTCTACGCTCGAGGTTCGCATGCGTCTTCCTTCCTCTGCATCCTCATCTTCCGTCTGGTATGGCACTGGAAAAACCTCTCGAAAGAAAGACGTAGGCGGGTACGAAGTGCGTCGCAGGGACTTGCACGCCCTTCGCCAGCGTCGGTCCCGTGAATGGACCCGAGCGAGATGGGACGACATGACTGCATACATGGTGTGTTGCACTCCAATCTGTGCTAATCAACTCGCCCATTTTCTTTTACCATTAGGAAGGCATACCACCGTCATACCGTACCATCGGGGGCGTTGCCCGATTCGTGGGGATGCTCCTCTCGCCGTCTGCGGAGCCAGGAACTGACACGGAACTATGTATACACGTACAATGTGTTACGCTCCCATCACACTACCTCGACAAACCCGGGGACATCCCTAGATGCAAAGGGTATGCGCTCGTCACGTTCTCGACCAGGTCACACGTCGATGCGATCTTGCGGGCGTGGCCTTGGAAACGGAAACGCCTGCTTGGTGCCGCGGACGAGGATGAAGGGTCGCCCGCTGAGAAGGAAGCATACAAGTATGGGCTGCGAACAATATCAAAGGCGCGTTGGGACGCATTAAACGAAGAGTACCTCCTCTACAAACAGTATCTCGTGAAGGAGATGGCGCGTACACAAAGTGAGATGCATCACCCCGGCGAAAGCGCGACCGAACCGGGACACGACCAGCCCTCTAGCATTGAGACTCAGACGGAGCCGCAAACATCACCGCAGACGACGCTCACATCGCCCTACCCATTCGGTTGCCTCGTCTTCGTGCGCAACGTCCACTCAGAGACCAACAAGACCACGCTCAAGTCGCTTTTCGGCCAAGCTTTTCAAGGGCAAGACGACAGCGACCGAGGGCGCACTCCCGCAGGTCTCGACTATGTCGACTTCACCAAGGGCATGGACACGGTAAGTGACCCAGCGTCCTTTGTATTCACACGATTAATTGTTATTTCCGACTCCGTCAGTGTTACCTGCGTCTCTCGTCGGCGCACCATGCGATACAGCTAATAACATACTTTGCCTCGCGACAGAAAGCCCAAGTGGATGGGCTGGATGTGACAGGGCGCACGCCCATTGGAGAGGATAAGCCAATTACGATGGAACTAATCCGTGGCAAAAAGGAGGAACTCTACTGGGAGAGGGTACCCGAAAAGATAATACGCCAGGCCGTGGATAAGGCGGTCGCTGCGCGACGCGCCGCTGGCGCTGATTTATCCGCGTCATTGACGATGGATGCTGGCAAGAATGGACGGACAAACCCGACAGAACAACTGAAATAAAACCGAATGCTCTCGGCCTGCCTTCTCTATCGCACGTCATCTAGTACTTGTCAGTCTAGCTCAAAGCAATCCTTGATAGATTCCCTCGGCGCACACATCGCACAGTAACCGCTTACGAAGGGCGAGGCACAGGGTTATTCGGAAGATTCCAAGGGTGGCTTGCAACTTGAAACAGAGTCACGATCATCGTATCTCTCTTCCTACAGGGACACCTGTCAATAATTTCTAACTGATTCGCATCAAACAGAGCCGCAACCGCGCGTTCTGTTGCACTCGACGTCACTTGAGTGTCTACCTGCGCTTGATCGACCATCCCAGTGTGTGGCACTAGGGCTAAGCGAGGTACGGGTGACCCCGTAGTGTAAGGTCTTCGGACAAGTGGAGTGAGCGGCAGAGTCCCTTCAATTACCGTCTTGTGCCACCACTCGTCCTTGCTTTTCGTTGCACTCACCCGCCACACCCTGACCTCAAAGTCTCCCGTACGGGGCCCCAGTGGAGCGCGCACTGAGCTATATTGCAGTGGCAGTGAGGTATACCCGCCCGGGCTTCCGGGCCGGGTCACCGGAGAGCGCTTCGCGCTCCCCCCATCATCTCTCATCTACAACCCATCCTGTATGTGGTTATGTGCATAGAGTCTGCCCGTCCCCGCAAGCGTACCTAGCCCTACCAGGTAGGAGGAGCTGTGAAAGCTGATTTTTCGACTCCTACGGAGAATTTGCATTTGCTAGGATATCCCTGTACCTTCCACGCTTTCGTCGAGCATAAGGTCACATTCGTTACCCCTTCTAGGCGCGCCCCCTGAGCTACACTATTATTCGACGACTTCCCCAGGTGCGTGCACAAATAAATATCCTCCAAGGGCAACATACCTAGTTGCCGCACTTCGTACATGAACCAAAAACCTACAACTCGCCGTAGCACTCGCACGAAGTTAGTGTACCCGCTTACAAACTTGAATCCGGCCCGTTTTATTGCACACTCTTCACTCTAGATATCCCAAACCCATCAGCACGCCGCTAGTTAGAAAAAGGCGGTTTAACGAACTCAAGGGACCAGCTTTCGTCGTGCGCCATACAAACACCACCGTTCGAGTCGTTTGATGGTTGACAGCGGCTTGCCACCTTGTTAATCGAAACAACCTTTGCATGTTCAACGTACTTGAGTAACACCGATTCAACTCACGTAGCAGAAGATAGACTCACCCAGTCGGTTCGACATATTTCCAGGTCATGATCAACGTGGCTCACGAGGGTGCTGAGACACGTTTTCCAAGACATCGACACATAATGCCTCTGTAAAACGTAACTCCAAATCCTCGAACGTGATACAGATAGAACGCACAGCTGGGATGACAAACTGATCTGGAACGTGCGTATCCACGAGTACCTGCATGAGGTATTGACAATCAGCGAGGTCCGGCGCCGTAGTCGGATCTTCGAAGCAGTATGTGAGGCCTGCAGCAAATACGGATGGGATCCAGGGACTCATGGAAAGCGGATGAACTGACAGACTTCACCGCATACATTGATCTGGGACGTGTCCGTTGACCTGGACATGAGTTTGCCAGTCTGCGCCATCACATCGCAGACTCCGGATTCTACCTCTTCAGCTAGGTCCATCTCCGTCATGTTGTAGGCATCCTCGTCGATGCATCCAAGCGCCGCACAACTGACGACCAATGCCAGGAGAATCCCCCGTGATGAAGCCCACATCCCGTGCGGGAAACTTGCAGAGTCGGAAAAGGTTGGGGTTACTTTTCACTCCACCTTTCGCCATCAATCCTTATGTGTCGTGTTGGGTTTCTTTCCCATCAGACTCTGCTAGATCGTTATGGGTTTGACCCCAAGTGTTTCACATGCTTGAGTGTGGTCTGGCGATGCGTGACGTGAGTGAAAATCAAAAATCAGATGCGAACGACGCGGACTCGGATGCTAGAGCGGTCAAGTCGAAACGCGTCGAATGACTGGTGATCACATCTAAATCACGTCCGGCATTTCTGGCTCCATGCACCCATGATTCGATTACGCACCTGCTGTCTCCGCAGCTTTGGATCTCAGATACCTTCATGCAGCACCCTTTGCCATGGTTTCTCTTTCATTGGCAGCCCCTAGTGTGTGAAATTCGTTCCTACCATTGGCTGGCGTCGCTGATGATGCATCGATGATGGCTCTATTTGACGACAGACTGATGATTATACAGCACCCGGACCACTCTTTTAAAACGTCATGCAAGACAAGTGTACGAAGGTCACACGAAATGATGTTGATTCACGTATGTTGATTGATCCAGATATGTGATAGCGACGTGATAGCGATGCAGGACAAGACAGACAGAGAGAGGTAGAGTAGAACATGTGTTCGAAAACAAGACAACATGATATATGTGCGAGTCGGTGCGCAGGCGAAATCGTGGTATCGCTATGGGTCCCCACTTGTCATAGCTCACGTTCATGTCGCAGTCGTTCCCTGACCCGAAGGAGGGCTTTTCCGAGTTCGTTGGTCCCTTCGCCGGAGGAACCTTCGCCCCAATACTCATTTTCGTCCGCATACACGATGTTTGCACGTCCTGTGCCTAGGAGCAACGAGCGCAGAGTCGGATGTTGCTTGAACTTGAGATACAGTACATCCTCCATCTACTGTATTCAGCCGACATGCTATGAGAAACGAATGACGCGCGTACCGTCTGCAAAAATACTTGTCCCCAATCCGATCGCACGCGGTCCTGAAAACTCGCCGAGAGGGGATACATGTCATTGACATCCTTGCACGTCCGTATGCGCTCCTGCAAGCTCGGTTCGTGCGTGAATTTCATCGCTTCCAGCAGGTGCAATGCCGTCGGGTACATCTTGTTCTTGTACATCACTCGATGCGGGGAGTGGTTCACGAACCCGGAGTATTCGCCTGTATGATCGAACTTGAGGGGTGGACCTTCGGTGGGGACAGGCATGTCCCGTACCACCCCTGGAGGTGGGATGACAATCGACGTCATCGTCTGTGCCCGGTGGTGACCATGTCGACTCCCGCTACCCAACCCTAGATCGTCCAAGATGTCGTGTCCGGACGTGCTTCTCGACCGGAACAGGCCTCTCAGCGGCCGCTTCCCCTTGTCTCTTCTCGAACTGGTACCGAAAAGTGCGCCGAGACGTGACGGAGGTCGCTGCACGGGGTCGTCGATGAGCACCTCGGAGCGTTGTCCGAATTCAAGGAGGTCCGATACGTCCGTGGAAAGACTCGCGAGGACATCTCGGTTGGGTGGTTCGTTCCAGACGTCGTCAGGCAGCCGCGGGAGCGGGTTCAAGTTGAACCCTGGAATCAGTGTTGGGGACGGCATTCGCAGCGGCACGCCAGGCGCAGCAGTCGGCGTTGGCATAGATACCGCAGGCGCAAATGGCGTTCGGCCGGCCAGGCCAGCGGTCGGAGGGCGGACGGGCTCGTCGATGCTGACTCGGTGGGATGGTGCGCCACCATCGGGGGTTCGATAAAAGTCGGTGAAACGAGGACGCGCAGAGCCGGGTGTTTGGCGTAGTGGTTCAGCCCCGACGGTCCCAAGTGGTGGTGGTGGTATAAAAGGTTCGGCTGGAATGGGGCTCGAGGGGATCGGAATCACTGGCCCTTGATTTCGAGGCAGTTCACGGACGGGATCGGGTTGAGGCATCTGCGCTGGTGCAGAGGCGAAGTTGGGTTGGGGCATTTGTGTCTGGATGGGCACGCGGTGGCGTTCGGGCGCTTGTGCTGAAGCGGATAGAGGGGCAGACAGTGGCGGAGGAACAGGCACGGGTTGTGGGACCGAGCCTGGGGCGGGAACGGGCATCCGCACAGCTGGGTCAGGAGCATGGGCGTGTGCTGCGGCAAGAGCGGCAGCAGAGGCGGGCATTGACATGTTTGTGGCAAATTGGATGGCGGGGCCTGGTGGGACGGGCGGTTGGGCGGGCACGGTAGTTGGATATGTTGTCATCGGAACATATGCCTGGGGCATGGCAAGTACGGGTTGCTGGAACCCGTAAGGTTGCATGAACCCCATCTGCACAGGGGCATAATACGTAGGGAACGCGGACATTTGCGTTGACGGCTTGTGGTCTGCATTTGGGTTAACACGCCCGGTGCTCACAGACGAAGAACGTACGCACTAGTACTGTCGTGCATCGTGTGGGCGGAGGAGGGAAATGTCGGAAAGCTGTAATCATCATACTTTTCACGATCTTTGCCTTTTTTACTTTTTCTAGTCAAGGCGCTGAGCGTCCACCTGCCCGATTTTGAGGCCATCCGAGGTCGGTCAATGTCGTACGTTGGCGGGTCTACAGGAAATGAGTAGGCTGTGGGTCTAGATAAGGAGGAACCCATCAGCGGCGCGTGGTTGCCAGCAGTGTGGGGTAGCACGCGGAAGCCACGTTATGTTGACCAATGACAACTTGTTATGGTGCCCCCAGGTCGTTTGAAAATGAACCACGTCCGAACAATGGTCTATCGAGCTAGAAAACGTTATCAGAGGAGTCGCGTTGACAGGTAAAACGATTCAGATGGAGGGAACTGACAGAACATGTCAACACTCGTGACTTATTTACTAGGCTAGAGTGTCACCTTCGCAACGTATGGACCAAAATCATTGACATTATTTAACAGTCAAACGATACAGCAATTTTGCAAGACATCAATCATACCGCGAGCCTCGACGCCTCGGTGGGCTTCGAGATCGTGAATACGAGGGAGACCGTCTCCCTCCTCGTCCACCCCGGCCACCTCGATGTGGTGGCGAATCCCTCCGGGGACGCCTCTCGGGCTCCCGCGCACGATCGAAGTCACGGTCCCTCCCTGCAAAATCACCTGTTCTACCTCCACGTCCACGTACACTGGGTCCGGGAGGGGCCAGATTGGAATCACCTCGCCAATGTCCTCCACCCCGGACCGGAGGCGCGTGTGCGCCGCTACCCCATCCACCATCACTCACGCGACCGGGGGGACCAGGGCGCCAGCCATTGGGCTGAACTTGTTTGGCAGTCATGTCGCCTTGGGGTGCAGCGGGCGCAACGCCTTTCGGAAGGAGGATAGCCACACAAAGGTAATCCCCAGGTACGAAACGTAGTTCCTCGAGTGTCCTCTCTTCTTTTTCACGTTCGGTCGGTTCACGATGTTCGCCGTCCGTATCTTCAAGCAATCGGGCTGCAGGTAGTTCGAGCGTGCCTGGTTCGCCGAGTATGTCGCGCGAGTAGACGGTACCAAGCTCTTTTTGTGCAAAGCGGCCCTTGTTGGCACCGTCGGCGTAGATCGCGCGGAAAGAGTACCGAGCGAGGGGGTGTCTGAACTCTGGGACTTGAGGAGTGGTGTTGCGAAGGGTGGTCAAGACTTCGCGCAGCGTGGCATCTCTCCTGCAAGTAGCGGGTCAGGCGAGCGCACGGTAAACAACGCAAGGACGAACCAGGTGAAAAGCTGGTGTTCATCTGTCGTCGGAAGGGTCCCTTCTTCAAACAATGTGAGGCGGTGGAACGTGCCCACTTTGACAAACGCCCGGATGAGAAACGGGGCCGTCTGTAAGGTTGGTCAGATATGCATTCAAGGATTGGATAGGCGTCGACCTTTTCTCTCGAAACAAGCGGGTGGCCCGCGGGCGAGATGGGCTCGACGTCGCTCATGTCGGACGATGTCGTTCAATTTCGACGAGGAAACGCGCAGCTGACGTGATCCAACTAAATTCGGCTAGAAGTCTTGCCTTCGTAGCCATGGCATATGGTACCGTGACATGGTACGTCATCTCTGTTCTGAGTTCCCTGCTTCTAGGTGGAATTCATGTCTTGTTTTCGGAAAAAGACCTGAGGATCTCGACACTGGAGAGCGTTTTTCCCTTCTCCCACGACCTGCAACGTGGCAAGTGCAGGATACGAGTCCCTGAAGTCCCGGACAACTTCCGTGGATAAGTCTCTTTCGCCCAGAGCAAACTATTGTCTTGTTTCTGGCACCGTCCTATTGGTCATTGTGCATTTCTTGCTGAGTAGGTCTGGCTGGACCTCCTTACCATCCGATGAGCATCCTGCAATATCCCTGGAAGAACGTGAAAACGCGAACTCGATGGGACAGTGTACTAACAGGAGTGCAGAACCAAAACCACCTGTCCACGTTAACCCATGATCCTCTCTGAGATCGTGCAGATACAAGACTGGCTCTTTACCCTGGAATGGGGTCTAACCCAGGGAGACATCGCCGTTCCATCCGACAACCATGCCTATATCATTGAAACATACTACCCGCCGAAAGCTGCGATTCTGAACTACCTGTCGTCTCCCTCCACTGCTGACCCCCCACCTCGGTTCGCTTGGGTGGTTATTCACCATGGCACCGCTCAAGGGCCGATTGTGAGGAATTATCTTGTTGGGCCTCTTCCTATTGGACCACATACGTGCTTATCTCCGTTGACCGATATTTACCACGTGGACTCTGTCCCCTACAATGCCCGTGCGTCCGATCTTCGCGACTTGACGTCGCCGCCCCCTTGGCAGAAGCATTCCAAGTGAGTGGGCGATCACGGTCTCCAATGATCACTGTTGTCTACCTGTCGTGAGGAATTATACGATGGACAAGTTTCTGGGTTCCTGAATGATATCTTGGTTGCTGGTGCGTGTAGTCCTCTCAGCTTTGATGGATCCTTCCGCCGCCTATGGATCGGTTGGCGTCATAATGTCCTAGGAGCATTTTTGCACCCTTTGGATTTTCATCAATATATCGACATGAGTGGCAAAGACTCATCACAATGGAAGGCACTCAAGGCTGGTATTCCCATTTTTTGTCGATGGCGTCAGCTTATCTAGTGGCTTTAGATCGTATGTAATCACCAAGCATTTGATACCACAGATTCATTCTTCGAAGCACTCCATAATGGATCGCTCAAGCATGCTCCATTTCCTGCTCAAGAAGACGTGGATCTCTCCTGGAGCACCAGAAAACGTATTGGACCAGAACGCGACTTGGATCATCTTCTTGGTCTGCGCTCCGTCTTCCTTGCCAGGTTAAGGCTCAGACTTGATTACGAACAGCGGTACGTAAGTTGGATGGGCTGGGGAATGTACCTTGGTTCGGATAGGGACATGGGTCTCAGTCTCTGGGACATCAAGTTCTCGTACATAGCCGGCGACGACCCATTCCAGTCATCAACCACATGGCTCGACCGTCATTTTGGGATGGGCTACTCCGTTCGAGACATGCTTCCCGGGTATGATTGCCCTTATGAGGCGGTTTACTTACCTGCCACGATATTCGGTCCTGGGGGTATCTTGTTAAGAGACCGTGCTATTTGCGTATTCAAGCACGATAACGAGGGGCCGCTCATGAGGCACTTGGGATATGACAAGGACGAGTCCGGCGCCGTGAAAGGGCATCAGCTTATGATCAGAAGCATAGTGACCCTTGGAAAGTACGTCCGGCCTAATCTCCCTCCCCAAAGGGGAGCTTAATCGTGCTTGTTTATACACAGTTGTTATTGTCGTGAGTGGATGATCATATCAGATACGTCTGCAACAATTGACCGTTCGTTTTTACGCCAGTGGTAAAACGTTGATTTTGGAAAGATACTTTTGTTGATGATATAGCCTAGTTTGACTATATATTCCACTTGAATGGGATGATTGAAGTCCATCTGTCTGCGTCGGGTTATCTCCAAGCTGGTTGCTGGGACTCTGATCAAAAGAATTATGGCGCTCGCATTTGAGAAACTACTAATGCGTGGTCCAGGCCGTCGCTTCTAACTGCTGACCATCCTCCCCTCAGCGGGAAGTTTACACGATTATGTTATCAACTATAAGGTCCGTGAAGGATTCATCCCATACCGCGCTGGAACACCTATCCTCGTAGGTTGACCTCGACATTGCAGGGATGTCCAACCCCTCTTGAAAACAACCATGAAGCAAGAAGTCGTAATTCATCCCTGGTTTCTATATGATTGGGGGAATGATGTGATCCAACAAATCATCCATCGCGAGTATATCACCAACGAAGATGATGCGCTGCTCAAGTTCCCAGATAACTTTCAAGGGGGATACGCTATCGTCAGTCAGGAGCAGAAAAATAGATGGGGTACGGTCAGAGGTTGCACGACTCACGATACAATCTCGCCATTTCTCGTCACAAGGGAACCGAACCATCGTCTAGCAGCATGTGGAGCTTTAACTTTCCCGGAGCTCCGCTAGTCAACTTTCACAATCTTTGCGACGGAGAGAACATTACGCAGGAGGACTTGGTCGCATGGATCAATGTTGGGATGCACCACCTCGTGAGGTCCTAGCACCTTCCATCCCGATCTATCTCAATCGGACGGTCTGGCAGCCACAATCCCGGACGAACATAGCTGTGTCGAGGTGAGGACCATGCCTGTTGAAACATCAACCCCGACAATCGATATATGACCGCTCCTAACCTCCGAACCCCATAGTTTTCTCCTAACTCCACTCAACTATTTCGACTACGACGTCTCGATCGAATCTGCCAACGCCATTCTCCCCCAAACATCCTCACAACCTGGTGATCCCTTCTCGTTTGAGGACTATGGAGTGCGGCCTGTCAATTGCGTCCCCAAGATGCCGCATCCGTTCAGGTATGCGCCCGTGCACGTCTTTAACTACAGAGGGAAGGAAACAAGCTTCGGGAGCGTGGAGGCTATGCGGGGCGAATCGGACCAAGTTCGAGCTGTGAGCACAGAAACAAAACAGAGGATGTTGACTTGGAGTCGCCCTTCAACCCATGACTTTTTGCATATTACAGGATTTTTTTGGTATGGGCTCAGACCATCGTAACAGCCCCTGTACTATGATTGTTGTGTCATTCAGCTGTGACGGCTAGCAGCGGAGGTGCCAGACCGAAGGCCTGGCTGGTAGAGCGCGGTACGAAACAAAGTCTTGCTGTAGCCGCCCAAGTTAGTCAATACAGGCAGAGTGCTTTATCCCCGACTCCCACGGTAGTGGGGGAACGCACAGCTCACGCGGGTCACAAGTGCGACCCTAAGAACGATGACGGCGGCGACTGGCATGAAGTGGTGAGCATGAGAACAGGATAGTGCCAACCACGACCGCGGCTCTACATTGTATATAATGTGTAGCATAGATGAAATACATTTTTTTTCTATACTACTAGTACGATGGGGCTGGTGTGAAGTCGCTACACGTACTACTCCAGAGTGGATTGTACAGCGGGCTACAGTGGGGCACATGTGTATGGTCCTGTACTGCTCGATCGGTGCTGTACAGGGGGCATCTGACAATCCGGCTGAGCATTAGCACAGACGGGTCTGGCGACTGCGGCGCCGCTACGATGTATTGTCATTGGCAACACTGGAACAAAAGACAATTGGGACCACGAACTTCAAGTCAGAACCATTCGGTCGGATGATCCGATGTCAAAACACAGGCCGACTCTGACCCGTATATAGGTCCCATACTTCCCATACCAGTGATCGTGGTCCCCACGGCAAAGAAACCGAAGGTCGCTTTGAAAGAGACTGGATCACTTCTTGCTGGCCAACGTCTGCTCTGGCATGATCATGAGTGTGAGAACGTACACGGTCAGTGCAAGTGATGCTTATTGTAATCGGACCTTTCATTAATATGATCGTCTTGATAGACCGTGCCGGGACTCTTCGTCCAGGATGATCTATACCAGTCCGAGCCCACTTCACAGGTGCGTATATGCGGCGTTTACCCTCATAGCAGATTCCCCGTCGAGACGCCCAACATTCAACCCTTTCTAGGCTGTGAGTTCAAGTTTGCGCCATGTATGTGTGTCCAAATGACATATGCCTGGGACGATCATTTCTCAGGTACTTCCCAGATTCGGCCTTGTTGACGAGCGGGCCGATCGGTGGGCAACGTTTGTGGCAGGGATCGACCGGCTTAATGCGACAGCCGAGCCAGGGGTCCGGTTCAAGGTCTTTTTTCTAAGTCGCCACGGGGAGGGTTATCGTGCGTTTCTCTCTCCCCCACCCTTTTTTTTGGCGTTCCTCGTTCATATGTTGATGTTTCTTTCTTTCAAGATAACGTAGCTGAGGCAAAGTACGGTTCTAAGGTGAGCCGAACCGAGCACTCCGAATTCGCCACGTCTTTTAATGCTTCGTACTACGTCTCAAGGCATGGGACGAGTGAGTTCGAGTTCTTGAAGTATAATCTCCTCTGCGATTACCAAGACTTTCAGGCACTGGGCGAAACGGGATGGGGATGACGATATCGTTTGGGGGCGTATGTCCTTTGTGTCATGCTGAACCACAGCATCCCAGTGACTCACAAGTCGTTCCATAGCCGACCCAAAGCTCACACCGTTAGGCGAACAAGAAGCACAAGAAGCCCACGCTGCCTGGGTGAGGGAGCGTGACTTCGGAATTCCCCTTCCAGAGAGGTTATACACAAGCCCCCTGACACGCGCGATCAGGACTAACCAAGTGACGTTTGACGACGATGTCCTCCCCTCTGACCCAAAGACAATCATCGTTGAGGTGAACCTATACATCTCTTCGCCGTGGATCAATCCATGCTGAGGCCTACCACGGTTATCGTAGAACATGCGCGAACACAATGGCGTCCATACGTGTGACAAACGACGGACGCGTTCGGAACTACATGCCGCGTTTCCCGAGTATGATTTCGAGGAGGGTTTCAGCGAAGAGGATCGACTCTGGAAGGCCGATTATCGGGAAACGCACGACGACATCGATCGTCGGGCGAGACACGTATTGGATATGATATTTTGCAGTGATACAGAACGATGTAAGCCTTTTCCTCAACGAGTTCTCTCTCAGCGCTGCAACCCACGCAACGCAGTGATATCGATCACAACACACGGTGGATTTATTGGTGGCTTCCTGCGAATGTGTCAACATCGTCCTTGGATTCTTCCTACAGGAGGTTTGTCCCAGGACTTGTTTGTGTGCCGTCTAGTATTCTGAGCCGTTTTCTTCATCACCAGGGATTTTACCGGTGGTCGTGAAGGGATCCATCATAGAAGGAGAATGGTGTAATTAGAACACGACAACGCGTCTCAGGC
>JBBPTO010000242.1:0-38966 GCA_038094155.1 Pulveroboletus cf. aberrans | reverse complement strand
AAGCCCTACCGAATGGGGGGAAGCCAGACTCTAGTTTTCCAGTGTCCTGTGGACATTCAGTGAGCCTTTCCTATAGTCCTTTTCCCTTTCTTTGCAATCCCCTTGGGTCGAGATACACACTCACACCCCTATTTCTTGCAGAGGACTATACTCTAGAGTCCTTTCACTGTTTTACAACAGTGTGACCAGAATGCCAGAAGCATGCAAAGTGAATCAGAAATGAGGTGGAGGTGAGGGAATGGCAAGGGGTGTGAGTGTCACATGAAGTGAGCACAAGCCAGAGAGATCAGACATGAAGTTTGATCGATCTTGAGGGAATCAAAGAGGGTGATCATTCAGAGGGATGGCTGGTTAGGCCAGAGTGAGCTCAGAGCTTGAAACTGGAGACCAGGGTAACGTTGGAGGGGTCAGCATTTGATTTACAGTCATCATGTGAAGGTGCCACTTGTCATATCCCATCCATCCGACCCAACTCTGACCTCTGGAACACAACTCTGCTCATACCTCTGGCATGCCCTCTGTCAAATATGCAACTCTGTTCCTCTGAACATTTCTCTGATTTCCTTACATATGTCTCTTGTTCTGTATTTAGTATAGTCTTGTCTCTCTGTACCATTTGATGCTGTGTAGCACAGCTCTGGCCTGTTCCTGGCCTGGAGCATAGCTCTGGCATATGATCTCTCTGACCTCTGACTTATCTATTTACATAGCCTCTGATTTCCCTCCATATATATATTCCAACTCTGTATGTAGATACTTCAGCCTGAATATCATCTTAGACTCCTCCTCTGTTCTCTCTCCAAGTTCCTCCGATGCATCTCCAACCAATGAAGGCCATGACAGTGCATCGGCATGACACATAAGTCCTGCACCAAGCCTTTACCCCTCTGGACATGATCCTCTGGACCTCCAGCCATCTCCAGCCATTCAATCCCCTTCGATCTCTGATCTCCAACCAGAGTTTGAGCGGAGGAGATCCAGTCTTAACACCACTACAAAAACCCTACAATCAATGGATCATTAGCAGGTGAGCTGGCAGTGCTTGACCAAGTAGTATCTGGAATCCAACAGGGTATGCACGAGGCATCAGAGGTGGTATTCCTGAGATGGAAAAGCTGAGTTTAGGAGGTGGATGTCAAAGTGCAGAGGTCAGGAGTTCAGGGAGATGTCAGGGGAACATGGGGACAGAAAATGCCATCAAGGCACAGGAGTCATAAAACAGGGTGGTGACCATTGGAGGGTTTGGAGGGGATGGTGGAGGATGGAGTTGTGAGGAGATTGGCATCTCCAAACAGAGTCAGAGTGGACTGAGGGTGATGGTACCAGTCATAAGTAATGAGTGGATGCATTGAGACAGAGGTATGGAAGGGTCAGGGAGTAACACAGCTCCTGAGGGGAATTTCAGATGGTCCACAAGTCAATCTTTTGGCCGGACAACTCCAGAGGAACTGGAGTTGTACAGAAATAGCTCAAGTGATGAAGGCATTCTGGTTTGGAAGCCTAGGGAAAGGACTTTGAGATTGAAATCCCGATGTGGGCATAAGGGGTCATGGCCAGGGTAGTGACAGTACAAGTGAAAGCCTGAATATACTGTTAAGACCAGATCTCCTCTGCTCAAACTCCAGTCAGAGATTGGAGGTCAAAGGGAATTGAATGGCCAGAGACAGCCAGAGGTTCAGAGAATTGCATCTGGAGGGGTGAAGGCTCAATGCATGACTTGTGTGTTGTGTCTCTGCACTGTCATGGCCTTCTTGGTCAGAGATGCATCAAAGGAACTTGGAGAGAGAACAGAGGAGGAGTCTAAGATGATATTCAGGCTAAGGTATCTACATACAGAAGTTGGAGTATATATATGTCAGAGTGACTGCAGATTAGTGATGAAGGGCTATGTAGATATATAAGATGGAGGTCAGATGTCTGAGAGCCAGAGCTGTGCTACACAGCATTGGAGGGGATAGAGTGGCAAGACTATACTAAATAGGGAACAAGAGACATACATAAGTAAATCTAAGAGGGGTCCAGAGTTATGGAGTTGCATACTTGATGAGGGATTACTGGAGGGATCAGTGAAGTTTGGTTCTGGAGGTCAGAGTTGACTCAGTTGGATTCCAGGATATGACACAGATCCAAGTCAGCCACTTCAACACTGCTGCCAAAATATGGCCTGAAGCACAACAGCTTTACACAGGCACCATGATAACTGACTGGACCCTTACCATCACCCATCTCATTACCATCCACTATGTTGATGGTGAAGCCACCATGGTACACATTACCAAAATGAAGACATTCCACCATGACCTTATTCTCATGAACTAAGACATCTCAGATGAGCTATTCACATGCTTTCTATATATCTCTATGCCACCTACATGAAACTACATATTCATAGCCATACCTAAGCATTACATGTCAGCTAAAGTTGAGTGCCACATCCATGATGAATATAGAGTACACACAAGCTAAAATATGACCAGCTCAAGTGCATACCATGTAGCCAAACCTGGATGTATACCTGGTCAGCCCTACTGCAATCACTACAAGTGAATAGGTCAGTGGATCAAGGACTGTCACATCAAAGGCTAAGCAGGAAAATTGGTCCAAGAAGGACAAGAAAGATAACTCAAAGGGTAATGAAAAGGTGAAAGATAAGAAAAATGAGAAGAAACTGCAACAGCCCAAGTCAAAAGACAAGGAGAAATCAGAATGAAAATGTGCCAATCAAGCTGTTGCCAGAGACAACAGTGGATCCAGCAACCACCAATCAGACTTGAGCCTATTAGCCTACCTAACCAGTACTCCCATGCGTTCCCAATTGAAATAGATCCTAGATAGTGAAGCAACCAACCACATATGTACAGAGCACTCTGCATCTGCTTCAACCCTATAAATGAGTCAATCAAGAGGATAGTCAAGAATGGACCAGAGCTACAAGTTCTTGAGATTGGTACTGTCCTCATCACAGTCTCTGTCAAAGGCCAGAATAACTACATTATCAAACTTCTGAATGTTAGCTTCTGTCCCAATGCTCATGACAACCTAATCTCAGAGAGCTGGATGGACTGAAAAGGATTAGAGATTATCAAACACAATGGGCACATTATGATCAAAAAGCCCACTGGAAAAATTATTATGGAGGGCCAACTACATGGGAATCTCTATGTAATCCATGGTACCATTGCACCTTTTACATCTAACTACACTGTGGCTTTCACTGCCCAGCCCCCATTCAACCTCAACCTCTGGCATGCTCATCTTGGCCACATAAGCCTTAAATCACTCTGTTACCATGACTGCCACAACCTTGTGACTGGCATGGACCTCCATGGGAAAGGAGAGTTATATCCTTGTGATGGATGTATCAAGGGCAAACATCACTTGGCCCTATTCTCAACTGGCTCTGATAGTCATGCAACCACAGCTATTGAGTGCCTACACATGGATTTACAGGGGCCATTTGACACCTCAGTCCTCAGATACAGATATACCCTAGGAATTATTGATGACTACAGTTGAAAAGAATGGAAGAAATTTCTCAAACACAAAAATGAGGCTGCTTACCTCATCAAAGACCTTATTGAATGTCTTGAGACATACATTGAGTCATGTGTCAAAATAATCTGATCTGATTATGGTGGCAAATTTACTGATTCTCACCTCCAAACATACTTTAAACAGAAAGGCATCACTCATAAGCTATCAGCTCCATACATGTCACAACAAAATGGTATTGCTGAATGCTTCAACTAAACAACACATAAAATTGTCCTTGCCATGCTTGAGGACATTGAAATATCCAAGGGCTTCTGGCCTGAAGCCCATGAGTATGCTAACCATGTCTGAAATTGCAGCCCATCAAAAGCCCTCAAATGTACCACATAAAATGAGGGATTTTATGGTCATAAATCAAGCATTTCAACACTTCAGATTTTTAGCTCCCAATGCCATGTCTGAATTCCACCTGAACTTCAATGCAAACTTGATCCATACACCATTGAAGAGATTCTCTGTGGCTCCAAGCATGGATCCAAGGCATACAAGGTTTGGATTCCATCAAAACATAAATTCATCACATTGCATGATGTCATTGTCTACAAGAAAATATATGACTATGACAATATCAAACATCCCCCTACCACTACTGCTCCAAGTCAGGGGGTGCCTCAACCCACTTCTTTCACTGCTTGGACTGAGGGGGTGACTCCAAACTCTATTCCAACCAGCAAAAACAAAAACTTGCTGGAGAACTCAACTTCTCACATTTCAAATAGATCTGGTACTCTCTATCTAGATTCATCAGATACTCTGGAATATTCTGATTCTCCTGATGTAGCTCAACCTGCTCACCTCTCAGAACCTATCCATCAACAGATATGTTGATGAGAATATATTACCTGTCCATCCTGGAAGAAAGAGGCTGATGACAAACAAGCTATTACAATCGACCCCTTTTTCTCTTGTCACTTACATATGCATGGGTGCTAGTCCCAATCTGGACATTCCTTTCTTTTCATCACTGACCATGATACCTTGACTCTTTGTCCAATTTCCATTGCATTCTATGCAATTCCATTTGCTTTGTCAGCGATTCCATCCCAGTCTATATAAACTTGCTCCTCCTGTACTAGTATCTCCAAGCTAGACCTCCTCTTCATGTACCTCAATATACTGGGTCTTTGCTCCATCTCTAGTCCCTACCATTAGTCTCTCATTGGGAACCTCCTTGCTCTTTGAGACCTCATAGTGCTCTTGAGGCTATGCTGTTCTAAGGGAAACCTCTTGTTCACCTTGATACATGAAACCCTTGAGGAAGTTTTCTCTTTGACATTAGATTGTTGAGATAGAACAAGTGGAAAGCCTTGTTCTCCCAGAACTATTATCACTTTGTCCTCATAGACTGGCTTGCCCTGCTCTCCTTTGTCCTTCATATACTAGACCCTCTTTAGGGGCTATGCCTATCCTCTATCCAAGAAAGTCATAACACAAGCATCAGAGAAAGCTAAGGCACACTCCAAACAGAAGGCATTGTGAAAGACTCAGAATCAGTGCACAGTCAATTCACTGATCCAATCAACTGAAAAGTCAACTGCACAAATCACATACTTTACTGTTCATGAAAAGGACATACCACAGAATTTTCAACAGGCCTTCTCTGGAGCTAACTTAGACACATGGTGGCAAGCAATGCATGAAGAGTTTGGCATGCTACAGAAGCATGGGACATGGAAACTCATGGACTGATCAACTAATCACAAAGTTATTGGATGTTGCTGGACATACATGATCAAGCATGGCCCAGACAGTGAGATCACCTAATACAAAGCCCAACTCATCACACAAGGCTTTTCACAGGTACCTGATCTCAACTTCAGTAACACCTTCTCACCCACAGTCTGACTTGACTCCCTACACATCATCTTACACTATGCAGCTGTGTACAGATGGCCCTGCTGCCAGGATGATGTCACTGGTGTCTTTTTACATAGTGAAATTGACCACAAAATCTACATATGCCAATCTGAAGGCTTTGACAACAGTACTGACAAAGTTGTGCATCTGCTACTTGGCCTGTATGGGATCAAACAAGACTCTCATCTCTAGAACAAATATATGCATCAGAAGCTAAGCTCAAATGGCTTTACCTACCTCCCATCTGATTCTGCAGTCTATGTCTGATGCTCAGGCAATAACACAGCCATTACCACCATCCATGTCAACAATGCACTGACAGTTGCAAGCTCAAAAAGGATGCTTACTGAGACCCATTGACTTCTCCATAACCTTTTTGAAATGAAGGAGGAAAATCTGGACTGGCTTATTGGCATCAAACTCACTGACAACTGCCAGAACTAGAATGTCACACTGTCACAGGCACAGTATGCAGAAGCACTCCTCAAATGGTTTTGCATAAACTCATACAATGCAGTCTTGACCTCACTTGATGCTGATATCACTCTATCAAAGTCAGACTGTGTCATATCCTATTGTAATTGAGACAACTCGACCTCCGGAACAACTTCATTCATCTCTCCGGTGACTCCTCACCAACTCTGAAACTTCTTTCCTCCAGACACACCTCAGATACCTTTACGTACTTTCCTTGTTCTCTATTTAGTTTAGCATTGTTTCTCTGATTCCTTGATGCTGTGCAGCACAGCTCCAGCACTTAAATATCCAACCTCCAACTTACTTCATCTACATAGCCTCTGATTTCTCTCCAACTATATATACTCTGATTCTGTATGTAGATACCTTAGCCTGAATATCATCTTAGACTCCTCTGTTCTCTCTTTGAGTTCCTCTGATGTGTCTCTGATCAAGAAGGCCATGACAGTGCATGTGCACAACACACAAGTCCTGCGCCAAGCCTTCACCCCTCCGGATGTGATCCTCCAGACCTTTGGCCATCTCTGGCCATTCCTCCCCTTCAACCTCCAACCTCCAACTGGAGTTTGAGCAGAGGAGATCTGGTCTTAACAGACTGTCTGCAAATGGATGAGAAAAGAATGAAGATGGGCCAATATCCATTGCTGGAAAGTGCTTGGTGGCATCATCTGACTCATGATTATCTCATGCCTTCATAGCCAGCTAGCTCAGGCAATTCAGCACAAACTCTGGGGAAACCCATTGAAAAGTGCTGATGTTCATCTTCAAATACCTGCAGGGCACCCATGACTTGGTACTCACACTTGGCCATGTCTCTGATGACAACTCCAACATCCTCAACAGCTACACAAATGCCAGTTTCATGCACAACAATAACCATTGTTGAAACTTGGTATTCGATTTCTGGTCTCTTATTACATAACCAAGGTTCTAGATCATGATTGTATAATCATCGGTCATTTCCACTCTTATATTGTTTCATCATTCACTATAGAAACCAGATACTTATGCCATTGGCTAGTATCTATAGCTCACCGACTTCTTCAGTCATTCAGTCATATACCATGACTCATTCCTATCCATATACAATAGAGATCTATACAGGTACAAACAGTCCTGTAAAGTATTTAGGGAGAGCTCCCTCATGGTCGCTTTCCAGTTAGACTTTTATCCAACTCAGACAGCCAAGTCGAGTCCCCTCCTTCTCTGTCTTATCTTAGGACCCTCTGTCTTGCGATACTCTGTTTATCCTTGGTGAGTTCTTCCACCAAGGTTCATAACCTTTCCTCTCCCTATCAGTCCCTTGACTGGTAGGACCGTCCGCTACCTCGGAGGACGAGATAAAGAGATCTTTGCATCTCTTTAACCATTGCTCCATATCTGGCTATACATTTCAACTCAGTGATGCAGTTATCTCTTGAAAGAGTAAAAAGCAAGAGAATGTCACCATATTGTCCTGTGAAGCCAAATACATCACACTTGCCCACTGTGCAAAACAAGGCCTGTGGTTGTGCTACATCATTCAGGACATCAGAATGTATGATGGAGATGAAGCACCATCTACAGACCTCTTCTCTGACAATACCACCACCATCACACTTGTACAGAAAGCTTATTTTCATGGTCACAGCTGTCACATAGAAACCAAGTTCTACTTTATGTGTGAACATGTCAAAGACAGAACCTTTGAGATCATGCATGTCCTGACCACAGACATGCTTGCTGACAGACTTACAAAGCCACTTACACATGGACCTCACCAAACCATGCTTGCTTGTTTTTCACTAGCACTGATCTGAAAGGGTGTGTTGGAGATCAGCTTGCCCCTAGTATGTATTTTGCCCTACTGTACCACTATGCTCCTTACCTACCATATTAGGACAGTGGTGCTACATTCTCACACAAGTGCATGTGCTTCCATTTCCTCTAGTCTTATATCATGTTGACTGGAGGTAAGCCCCTATGATACACCTATTACATTACATTACATACCTACTCTAGTCCTTATAGACATGTGTTACAGTCCAACAATTATGTCTCCAGCTCAATTAGTGTTAGAGTAAGCAACTAGACCATCATTTGGTCCATTCACAGTGTAGGTAAGACACAAGTCCATTGTGTGGGACAAGTATCACATAATATAGAGTGTCTTCTGCAAGTGTTTCCCTATGGGGTTTGCAGAGAACTACAACATCTTGATCACTGAGTAAGCTAGGTCTGGTCTTGTTCCAAGCATAATATATAACAATGATCCAATGACTGATTGATAATGACTTCAAAGAGTTGGTGTGGTATGATCATCATATGGTTTGGGTTGATATCTGAAAGGTAGCAGTGTGGATGCTAAGGAACAATTTGTTTGTCTGAAGCATTCTATAACTTTAGATGCATAAGAACATTGATCCAATCTCAGAGTCCATTTAGAGTAATCTCTGGTGATCTGCATTTCTAAATATTCTTTGGCAGGGCTAAGATTTCAGAATTCCAAATGTTTCATGAACTGTTTCTTGTGATCAAGGGTGAGTTTTTTATCACTACCCATAAAAAGAGCATTGTTAACATAAAAGACAAGAACAATGATATGTTCACCAATAAATTTATGATATATACCTGGATCTGCAATGCAGCATTTGAAATCAAACATCATCAGGCTTTTGTGCAACTCCTTATTTCATTGAAGTATAACTTGTTTGAGTCCATAAATGGCTCATTTAATATGGCAAACATTCTTTTTCTGTCTCTTCTGAAGAAAACTCTCAGGTTGAACCATATATAATTCCTTGTCTAGAGTGTCAAATAGAAAGGCTGTCTTGATATCAAGGGATTTAATTTTCCAATCTTTCAAAGTGGCTAGGGCTAGGAGTAGACAGATGGTTTCAAATCTGATAACTGGTGAAAAGGTTTCTTTATAATTGATACTGAGAATTTGAGTGAAGCCTTTGGCAACAAAGTGAGCTTTCTTTCTTCTATTACTTTTTACTGTGTAAACCCATCTTCCTTTAATAGGTTGTCAACCTTTAGGTAAGTCCACTAAATTCCAGACTTTTCTGTCCATAAGAGATTTGTATTCTTCTTCCATGGCAACTTTCCACTGTTGTTGCTCTTCTTTGAGTAGATGTAAAATGTCTTTATATTGTTCAGGAGTGTCATTAATGACAGTGGCAATGAGATGATAACACAACCATGAATTGCTATACATGATTTCCATATCTTCATCTTCATTAGTAGATCTCGGAGTTTGATCCAGTTCATCAACTTGCTCCTCTTGAACCTGTTCAAGACCAAATTGCATATTTCTCTCAATCTCAAGAGGGGTTCTATCTCCATAAGCATTATCTGGGAGAACTCTTGGTTAAGGTAAGTGGTGAGATTATCTCTCCTATATGGGAGATCTGAAAGAAGATTGATCCTCCCATAAGAGATGGTAATAATGTGGTTGATTTCTAAATTCAGGAAGTGTTTCATTAGATCTCTGTCTTGATGATAATCAATTGGCAGAAACAGACGCAGGTATCATCCAAGCAGGTTCAGTAGGTAACTGAAAGTATTTATGTTGATGTCTATCTTTTATCAAAGAACAATGTCCAGTATCAGGATTATCTCTCTTAGTTCCTTTGGACAGAGGTAAAGGATCATGTTTTGAAGAAGATAGTGAAGATGAATCTGTGAGAGGAGATAAGTCTCTTAAACTCTCATCAGGTGGTGGTTCCCATGGAGGTATGAAAGATCTAGAATGACTAGATGAAGTGGAAGGTGATGGTGGACATTGTCAATTAATCTTTGTCTTTGGAATTTTGAGTATAATATGATAAGAAGGAGGGTCTGAATTCCTTTCATCTAACTCTTTTTCAAGTAGGTCGGGTGCAGTATCTTCATTAGATATTGAAGGAAGTAGTTTGTCTTCATGCCTTCTGAGATTAGGAAGAAGTCATGAATCATCAAATGTGGCATGTGTGGATATGAAGAGATGATAATGTGAAGGCAACCAAAAATCTCCATCCTTTGGTGTTAACTTCATAACTGATGAATTTCATTTCTTCAGCCTTTGCTGAGAGTTTGTCCTGACATTATGCAGGTGGTATGAATACATAAGCCTTGCAATCAAATATTCAAAAATATGAAACATCTGGTTTCTCTGCATTGAAGAGTTCAATGGTGTTTTTCATTGATGTCATTGTAGAGGCTGTCTATTATAAATGTGTAAGGAAGTCTCCAAGGCATCTTGCCAGAACATCTTGGATAGATTAGCTTGATAATGCATAGACTCAACTTTCTTCATAATGATATAATTAAATCTCTCTACATGTCCATTCTATTATGGAGTGTGGAAAATGAAGGTTTAATGTGTAATACCTCTAGTCATAAATAATAACTGAATCTCATAATAAATATATTCCCCTTCACAATCTGAACATATAGAGGTAACACAAGAACTGGTTTGATTCTCAAGTTAAGCTATCTAACATTGAAGCATAGAAGCAGTATCATATATCTCTGTAAGAATATGAAGTAGAGCAAAGCCAGAGTAGTTATTGATAAGAGTGAGGACATAACAACTGTTATGCTTGGGTAAAACCCAGCATATATCTTAGACAAAGAAAACAAGATGAATGTGGCACAGCATTTAATGAGGAAGATGGATCCTGTGATTTAGGATCAACAGTGGATAAAAGAGTTCAACCACTTTTCAGGGTTTCTGAGAATGTCAGAGTTTGACTACCATCACCTGGGTGTTCCTGGTGATATCAATGAACCTATCTGTTGAAGATCCTATCAAGAACTGAGGGGTTATCAGGAATGTCTATCAACAAGACTTATTGAGGAATAGTCTTCCTATGAGACATGGGGCTAGACACAATAGATTGGTGGAGTTACAAGGTAAGTCTAGCCTGCCATGTATAGAGGTAAGGAAACAACTATATGGTGATGATATGAGGGCAGGTGGAGAAAGTGAAAGAAGGTTATGGAAGGTTTCACTGACAGAGCAAATGCAAGCAAGATAGATGATGAGTCATGGTATATGTGTCAGCAAAGAAAAGGAATAACATCCAGAGAGACTGACATCCATGTATAAAGTAGATAAAAATGTTGAGGAAAAAGGAGAAGAACATAATAACAAAAATGGAAATGAGATTGAATGGAAAAAGGTCTCATAAGGTTGGTGTGTAGGAGAGATAAGGGCCAAGAAGCATGCTTGATTGAAGGACCAAAGTGGTGATCAGCCATCTTTCCTAGTGCATAACATTTGTAAGGTGGTAGGTCAGGAGGTGCTGTAATAGCAGAACATCCAGTGACATGGATAGGAAGTTGTCTCAATATGTTCTTGAAACAGTGTCCAAAGTGTTAGTGCCACAATTGGTAGAAATCAGAGGATTTCATCAAGGCAATAGTCCCTGGTTTAATTGAATCAGACTGAAATCAGTGAAGATTGTTACCTGGAGATGAGGTAAATGCCTAGATCTTCAGGTGTCCTCAACTATCCCAGATACAGGTTTCTCCATTTGTAATCTTACATCTGAACCCTTGTAAGGTTAGAGTGGAGACTGAAAGTAATCAGTGTGCTGCTTTAGGTGCATACTAAACATGTTCAAGTACCAGAGGATCAGATCCAGCAGGTTTGATAAGGATCTTGCCAGATCCATGCATGAAAACAGATAATTCATTAGCCACAGGTGGTCTTGATACCAGTACTTAGATGTACAAAATCATCTAGATATGAAGTGATATGATCAGTGCAACCACTGTCAATCATCCAGTGTAAACAGTTAAAGAGATCCTATTGAGGTCCAACTATATACAATCCAAAAGAAGTGGATTTGGAAACTATACCTTCATGGCTATGATATAGGAAGTCATTTAGGATACTTCTTCAGTAGACAGAAGGGTAGAAAAGGTCATTGGTTCTATTTCATTGATATAAGGAATCTTCATTTCTGGTTCAGGTAAATCTCTGATGCTAGCGCCAGGCAGAAATGAGTACAATGGTAATCCACCAACAATGAATATTGTCTTCATCACATCACTTTTCTTCTTCTTTGCCCCTTCAGTAAGTCTCATCAATAACCTGTCAGAGGGTGTAAGAGTTTCAATGGTTCAGAAAGGAATAGGAGGTAGATGCAAAGTTGTCATCCATGTTGGTGTTGACAGGATGATTCCAATCAGCTTTAGCTATAATAGAGGAAGATTCCTCCTTCTCTTTGTCAATCATCATATGGTTGACAAATCTTTTGCATGGGTCTTCTTCAGGAATGAAGAACTCCTCTTTTGTGAAAGCAGAGGGATTGAAAGATATAGCTGCATTTTCTATCGCTTTATTGACTTTATGATTTAGTTATTTCCCTTTCCCTTTGTTGATCCTCTTCTTAGCCCAACTCTTATTTCTATGAGGTAGATATCTCTTCTTGTTCTCATGTTGTGAAGAATATGGAATATTTGAGTGGTCTTGAGGATGATAGTCTTTTTTCTGATTCTTCCATCAATTATTTCAAGGAGGACCACTTTAACTTATATTGGTATAATGGGCAGATGAGAAAGGTTCTCTGCTTAAGCAGGCAGAAATGGGGTTATAATATGAGGATCAGATTTTAATCTCTTGCAGAATAGCCTGTTGAATATTCTGAACTGTGAAGTTCTTCTCCTCTATAGTATGGATGAGGGTAGAATGTAAAGCATTGAAGCTATGAGGAAGTTATACAAGTAGGATCATGGCATGGAGTGATTCAGAGAGATTAAGCCCAGCATTAATTATACTTTGATAGTATTGAATCATGATATTCATGTCTTCCATGGCATTGGATAGGTGTATGGTATGATGAAAAGCCTTATCCAGATAGTAGAATTGTCCTGCAATTCCTTGTGAGGCAAAATAATCTATAAATGTTTTTCATAAGATGTATGTCATGGAGATCTGAAAGGTTTCAGCAGAAGTGCCAGTGCTGGTAGTGTTGGTGATGTAAGAAGTAGGAACATTCACATCTAGAAGCAAGTCTGAGATGATGATGGAAAGATATCCCAGAAGTTTCTTGTCTGCATCTTTCTAGAATTTAACATCTCTGATAGCAACATTCTGGGAAGAGTCAAGCTCTTGTTCATCAAGGAAATCTCCACCAACAATCATATTGAAGATAGTTTGGATTCTTGCAGCTCAAATGGAGTAGTTACTCTGTTCTTCTAAGATAGAGATTCTTGCTAGGATTGTAGACTTGATTTTGAAATTAGTAGGAATAATGATGGTACTTATGGCTGGAAATTTCTTCAGTTATATACTTCAATGGAGATAAAAATTACCATTCATCAAGTGTCTCATCAAAGAACCATCAATAATCCCAAGAAATTATATCCCATTGTTTTTACATACAAGGCCTTTGTTTCTCCTTACTGCAGGTCACAGATATCTGGCAAGGGGGTTTTCCCTCAAATTCACCAGCAAGAGACCTATAGATAAGGTCTTGCTCCTCATCATTGTTAGTGGACCAAATCATCCTCTAAAGATATGAAAATGAGTAAGATGAGGTATTCTGTCACCAGAGCATACAATGGTGGCAGTCAAAGCTCTTGTTTCACTGTTGAGAAGTGGGAGCTGAAGGATTCTGGAACACATGAGAGTTATACCAATCCAGAAGTGGTGGATTGAAGTTGATATCCAAAATGGATTGATGAAGAGTATTGTGAGGATCTTCAGATCAATGTAAATCATCTGGGTTGAGAGGTCTATCCAGGGAAGGAAAAAAATTGTGGTGAAGTATTTCATAACCAAAGAAATGTACATATGACAAAGAAGTGATGTCATGAGTCACAGATGGGAAAGCGCAACTGACACCACTATAAGCAGAAAAAAGACACACTCTCTTGTACATAAAGGATCCAGGAAGAATGTTCAGGTTCTGAGTAGTAATCTCTGAAATTGTGATCAAGAAGGAATCGACAATTCAGGCAGAATCTAATGTTATGCATTCCCAAGGAGTAAAGATGGGTAGCATGTCAAAAAGTTCCAAGAAAGGAACCTTAGATCCTTTGAGGTGAAGTTTCACCTGATGATGGATTCTCTCTTTCAGAATGGAAAGAGACTCATGATAGAACATCTCTTCTCTATTCATTTGAACTTTCTCCTGTTTGATTTTGATCCAAAGTGAGTCTTTGAAGCTGTGATAAGACACGTCTAGCTTCGAGTTCTGAAGTAGGTATACAGTAGGAAGGGTAATCAGCTAGATTTAGTGGTTGTTCTGGAGGAGAAGGAGAGTATAAAGAAAAAGGTGTAGGTGTTCTTGTTCATTCTGGATCTGGAGTAATATAACTGGGTGGTCTAGAAGCAAATGGTTGGTTTATATGAGGAGTATAAGTGATACCAAACATATTAGACCTAAGGACAGATGTTGGATAACATGAGATTGGCCCTAGAATATTGAAAGGATGTATAAGCATCTCCTGTGGAATGGGTGGTCCAAGAGTAGAGTTAGATCTCAGAATGTTTTCAGAATGAACATAAGGGCAATGATTTCTTTGTCCATGTTCTCCTAAACAAATCTCTCCATTCTCTATATGTCAACCATAGAAAGAACAAATCATGGGGAAGTATCAACCAGCAAGATTTCTCTGAAGGCAAGTAGGCTCTTCAGAATAAGATGGGAATGATAAAGAGATTTCACTCCAATCAGATGAAAAGTGACCAGGAGAAGGGAATGTCTGCAATGGTGGAGTCTCTAATCCAGGTGGACTAGGTGCAGATGGATAGTCTGATGGTAATAATGAGGCACTCTTCAAAGGTGAGGGAGATTCTGGAACTGCATGAATCTCTTATGGGATAGTTCTAGTTGAAGCTATCACTGACAAGGAAGTAATGACATTGTCAGTACAGTGTTCAAAGAACAGTTGAAATTGCCCATCATTAGAATGAATGATAAGATCTCCAAAAGAATGAAGAATATATCTAACACCTTGAAAAGGATGGATGGTAGGATTGGTGAGAGTGACATGCATAGCACCAGAGATGAGTACAAATGCTTGAGAGAAGCCTGCAGCAATTCTGTAATCCATTGCACTAGAGAAAGGCAATAAGAAATGGTCAAGTAAAGGTCAAGTTTCTTCTAGGTGGGGCTTATAATCTAAAGAGATGCAGAGTCTCTTTGTAGCACTCTCCAAGAAGTCTCTTCAAAGGAGATACAGTACTCTTCTTGTGGTGAGGGAACTGACGAGGAAGAAAGGTTATGGAACTTGGTAGAAAAACTTATCAAGTATAACAACAAGGTATTGCAAGCATAGAGTCTTGGAGTAAAGTGAAACAAAGTCACTAAATCACTTGTTAGGAGAGTGACTATAGAGAGCTCTCCTTATATACATACAGGAATGTTTGTACCTGTAGTGGTCTCTATCTATAAAGAGATAGGAATGAGTCATATATAATGACAATATAAAACTCATATCAGTAATGATACAGATATCAGCAAATAGCAATATGAGCTCTTATCTGCTCTTATTTACCAATCAAATGATAGGTGAAATGTGATAGTGTGAAAGGTGAATGAAATGAATAAAATTTTTTTAGAGTATCTGGATTAGATAAATGAAGATCAGAAGATCAAATATTCAGATTCCAATACAGAGCTCACAATCTGTTAGAATACTCAGTAAGTCACTGAGCTAAGTGAAAAGTAACTACAGTCCGATGTAGCTATGATTATGTAAGCTACTAAATGGTGTAATTCAAAATTTCACCAAATATATGCACTAAAAATATGGCAGTTGAAATAATTAAGGATGGTACTGAAACTTCAGCATCTAAGACAGGAGTGACCACCAGAAGAATTGGAATCATTACCCCTCATCAGCAAAACTGAAAAAGGTCTGATGTTACTGATGGTACTGATGGTACTGGAGTCAGTAGAATCAATGGTTTAATTCTTTATTTATCTATAAAATCAGTAATTTCAATATAATCAATGATTTATTATCTCAGTAAACCATAGTTTCAGAAGATTCAGTTATAATTAATGACTCATTTATCTAGTAAGCAATTATACAAGCAAATCCAATATTTTCAGTGTTTCAATTATTCAGTAAATCAGCATTTACAGAAAATCAGTGTCTTCAGTAGTCTCCAGTAAGTCAGTTACAAATTCCCTAGCTTACCAGTAGCTTTCAGTAATCTACTTGTTGAGTCAATAAAAATACATAGCTTCTTAATAACATTCAAAAGTTCAATAGTGTAGTCTTCTATTCATCCAGCAACTTAGTAACTTAGTTCATTAGTAAATCACTGTTTTTACACAAAATGTCATTGATTACCATGATGCCATATCTGTATATATCAGCTTCAAAATTTGCACAAGAGCTTAACTACATATACAGTGGCTCAAAAAAGTGTCCCAATGTTGGTGCATTTTGAAGAGATTGGTTAATTGCCAGTGAAGGAAACCAAACAAGGCCAGACACTTGCATAAGCGAAGGTAGTACCTTCTCTGGGCTTCCTAACCCCACTTGGATCATTTGATTTGGTTGTCATGCCACTAAGGTACAGTCATTTTAAAATGACATGTCATTGGAACACTTATTTGAGCATCATTCCAATTTTATACTTTTAGTACTTAGTGTGTCTTTCTTTGGACTTAAGCACTGCCTCTAGCCTTCTAGGCATACTTTCTATCAATATTTGACCTTCTCAGCCTCAATTGTTCCCCACTCCACTGCAATCCTCTCCCAAGGTTCCCATACTCCCCTAGCTTGTCTTGAATAGTTGTTGAGCTTTTGTTTCAGAATTTGCCAGACATGTTTAATAGGACTAATGTCTGGAGATTGTGGAGGCCAATCCTGAAGCTTGATTACATGAGATTCAAGCCATTCCTGAGCTCTTTTGGAGGAGTGCTTGGGGTCATTATCCTGTTGAAAGATAATGTCTCCCTTATAAATATCAGAGTTTTCCATGCTATGAAGCAGATTACCCTTCAAAATGGAGACATACTGCTCAGCATTCATCTTGCTCTCTACCCCTGCCAAGATGCCAATACCATTCCACCCCATACATCCCAAAACCATCAAGGAATCTCCTCCAAACTGTAGCATTTCCTATACCTTCCTGTCCTGTAAAGGCTTACCTGCCATTTTCCATACATACTTCCTTTCATCTGACCCAATCCTGTTAAGCTTGGTTTTATCTGACCAAATAACCCTAGTCTAGTCCTCTACAGTGCAGTTTTGATACTTAAGAGCAAAGGCTGGCCTCTATTTTCTATGTTTGACAGATAAAAAAGGCTTTTTCTTCTTGACCACAGCCTTCAAGGAAGCAGACTTGAGGACATTGTGAACAGTTTGGGATAAGATAGGAGAGGAGAGGGCAGAATTGATGAGATGGGTTGCTTGACCAGCATTTTCCACTTTCCCAGTGGTAATACTAGAAATAATTCTTCTCTTATCAGTAGAGGAAACCTTGGAAGAACACCCTAACTTGATGTTTTCCTTCTCTAGAAGGTATTATTTAATGACTATGGCCACAGTAGACTTTCCTGACCCAGTTTGAGAGGAGATCTGATGAATAGAGAGACAAGATTCAGCAAGGAAAAGAATATTAGCTTTAATAGAGGTAGGAATGGACTTCATGATGATATTAATTAACTGAGTGAGATAAGTATTATTTATACACCTTAGAATTACATAATTTACATAATCATTCAGGGTCAAGGCATAGCATCCATTAGAAGCTGTCATATTCTTAGGTTATTTACCAGATAATGAATCACAGCATGATGCTCAAATAAGTGTCCCATTGATATGTCTTTTTAAAATGACTGTAACTCAGTGGCATAACAACCGAATCACATGATCCAAGTGGGGTTATGAAGTCCAGAGTAAGTACTACCTTCGTTCCTGCAAGTGTTTGGCCTTGTTTGGTTTTCTTTACTGGCAATTAACCAATCTCTTCAAAATGCACCAACATTGGGATAGTTTTTTGAGTTACTGTAACAGAACCATAATGGAAAAAGCAGAAGCTATGTGACATCATGCATTCTTACCAAAAGCCTTTTGGAAAGATGCAGTAGAAACAGCAACTTTCATCTATAACAGACAACCAATGCATCATCACAACTGGAAGACCCCTATTGAAATCTTCAAAAGTGGTAACAAGCCAGATGTCTCTTACTTCTGAGTATTCAGATGTAAAGCATTTGTATACATCACTGCAGAACAAAGAAGAGACAAACTCAGTGCAAAAGCTGAAGAAATGACCTTTATAGGTTATATACCAAAAACCCAAGGCTGGATATTTTGGTCAAGAACCAGGAGGAGAGTCTTTGACTCCACTCAAGCTATATTTGATGAATCAGTATTCCCTCATTGTCTCAAAGGCCAAGATGGACTGATTTCAATTCCAGTAGAGGCCAAAGAAACAATAGCAGATAATGCCCCCATTGATCAAGAAGATCAAGAATCTTGAGAAATACCAGTACAACCTCAACATCTGGTAGTATAACTATCAATACCAAGAGCAAATTTAAATCCCAATCAATCACAAGCACCACTAGAAGGCAGTACTCGTGATGAAGACTCCTCAAGAGATCATTCAGACACATCTTCCACTTCAACAACATCACCAACCCCCTCTAAAGTCTATACTTCAAAGAAGATGGATCTACCACCTTCATATTTCTCTGTACCTCACTCTCCTTTCAAACAAGGAAGAAAGTGTCCACTGTCAAAGGAAGATATAGACAGACACAAAGCAAAACAAAAGCTACTTCTACAACAAGAAGTAACTGAACCAGAGGAATCTGATTCTATAAGGAAAAGAGACTGGATGCCACCAAGGAAAACTGAAGATGAATCTCTTGTGAGATTCAGAGCATGTCCTCATCAATATGATCCTACAAGGAGAGAACATTGTAGGAAACTCAAGCTCCCTACAGTGACATTCCTACTTTCTCCAAGTGTTTGTACCTCCTCCGAGTTTCTCCAATGTCCTCTGCTGCTCCTTCAAGACTCTGCAGTCACATGCTGTCTTCTTGAGTTGAAACTTGACCTCTGGAGGACCAGACCTTAGTTCCTGCACTCCACACAAGTCATCTGTGAGTCAGAGTTATGTTTCCTAATCAGGGTATTACTCTATTTAGTATCTACATTCATCCCTCAGTTTCCTTTTGATTCACAGTCTCAGGAATGCCCAGACTTAAAATTTTGTACATAGAACTTAGTTCTAGAAGTGAGTTACCACCATCCAGCATCAGTCCTAAGTCTTCAAGTTCAATTTCCTTCATTTCCCTTCAACTCCAGTCAAGTCCTGCAACTCATGTCAAGTCCTGTCAACTCCATAGTTGATTCCTTAGCCCTATGGAACGGTGAGGAATGAGACTCCTATTTTACAGCTCTCTCAGGACATCAGTGAGCCATCCATATTCACCCTCACCCTTTTTATTTCTCTCTTTGCAATCCCCTGGGTCAAGAACTACACTCGCACCCTTTTCATTAGCTTAGGAGTTCCACAAGGATTGCCCAAAGAAGAGTTCAACCAGACTCTGCCTATGGAGATCTCACTCCTATTGAGATAGAACAACAAGAAATAAGGGCTTCAATGCAAACCTCTATTCAAGAGGATGTACAAATTCAGGAGGAGCAAGTTCAAGAAGAACAAGCTCATGATGAAGAAATGGAAGAACCAACCGATCAAGAAGGTCTAGAACAACTCTATGAATCGATGTCTAGCTGAGTTGCTCAACATTTGATCAAGCAAGTGTTGAACTTCAGACAAGATGGTGTAGCAAAGTGTAGTTTCCTACAGTGATATCCAGTCATTCCTAGTCATCCTGTAATCCCTATCCTGCGCTCTACTCGATCATAGACTGCTCTGTGTGGCTGTCGATCCTGATCTGAGTCAATCCAGTAGTTGTCTGAAGGTCAGTTTTTGATCCATCTACCATTTGTCTACCATTTCCTTTCAATTTGATGTACCAGACCCAGATCCATGTGCACAGGATACCCATCCAGTCCACTGGATACCAGATTCCCATGCACCAGATCACTTTCTCACACACCAGATCCATTCTTTTAGAGTCAAATAGTCTTCTTTGTGTTTTCCTTACTATATATCATTCAGGTATGCCCAAATTAGGATGTAATTCCCCTACCATCACTGTGCAAGCCATCTAGTTCCATTCAGTACCTATCCTAAACCAGTTACCCTCCAGTTTTCCCCATTCCTTCCATAGTCCTGCAACACCATGTTGGTTTTCTAGCCCTACCGAATGGGGGAATTCCAGACCCAGTTTTCCAGTGTCCTATGGACAATCAGTGAGCCATTCTTACAGTCCTCTTTCATTCTCTTTGCAATTCCCTGGGTTGAGACCCACACTCACACCCTACTTATTTGCTTAGGACTTCATTCCGAGTCCTGTAGCTACTTTACAACAGCCAAGTGATGTCACAAGGTTGGATAAACAGACTATTGGCAGCAGCAGTAACAGTATCTGCTGATTGGAAAGTGCCAATACATTACAAAGATATTGCCAAACTTCCTCAAGAACAACAGGATGCATGGAAGACTGCATGTAAAGACGAAATGAAATCTCTTCATGACAGAAAAGTCTGGAAGCTTGTAGATTTGCCCAGGGACTGTCAACCAGTGAAAGGGAGATGGGTTTTTGCTATCAGAACAGGCAACCATGTCAAAGCAAGATACATTGCAAAAGGCTTCACAAAAATCTTTGGTGTGGACTATGAAGACACATTTTCACCTGTCACTCAATTTGAAACAGTCAGGTTCCTTCTATGTAATCCTATGCCATCAACACAAGAAAAATCTGATCCCAAGATTCAAAGCCTCTTTCAATCTGTAATAGGATCACTTCTTTTCCTAATGCTTGGAACAAGGTCAGACATTGCTTTTGCAGTAATCAAGATGTCACAGTTCTCTGTAAATCCAACAGAAAAGCACTTGCAAAAGGCAATTTGGATAGTTCACTACATTTCTTCAACACAGAATTTGTGCATCAAATACTCTGCAAACGGTCCTCAAAATGGTCTTATAGCATACTCCAATACAGAATGGGGTGGAAATGTAGAAACATCAAGATCCACAACTGGTTATGCTATATTCCTTGCAAATGGAATAATCTCATGGCTTTCAAAGCAACAAAAACATGTTAGACTCTCATCCACTGAAGCAGAATATTGTGGAATGACAGAAGTAGCAAAGCAAATAGTCTGGATGAGAATCCTATTTGAAGAGCTAGGCTTTCCACTCAAGCCAATTCCTCTATGTGTGGACAATCAAGGTGCAATGTTTTTAGCATTGAATCCTGTACAGGAAGGTTGCACAAAACATGTCAGAAAGGATGACCACTACATCTGAGAAGCCATCGAGTTCCAAGAAGTTGAACTATTCTATGTTGAAACTACCAAAAAATTCGCAGACATCTTCACAAAGAATCTGGGAAATGTCAAGTTTCAAGAAAACATAAAGGCTTTGAAACTCATTCCATATTCTCAAACTACATAACATTCTAGTGAGGAGGAGTGTTGAGATTCTGTGAATTGAACACTAGGTCTTGTGCTCTGTTAATACACCATTCATGTTACTAAAGACTTACAGTGACCTCCAAAACCATTGCAATGTTTGACTTCAACTCAGTGCATGAAGTGCCCTGCAATATTCCGTGAGAATTCCGCTTAGCTTTGGTGGGACCGAACGAAGTACAAACTCCGGGCTACAAATGGGGCCTCTGGGTCATGTGATTTGACCCACAGGCCATGAAGATATGACCATCTTAAATCAACAATACCATTGCAACAGTTTTGCATCTTTATTATTAGGGTATTTAGTACTTGGTATAGCCTCCTTTTGCCTTGATCACTACCTCAATCCTTCTAGGCATACTCTCAATCAGCTTTTGACACTCCTCAGCTGGTATTTTATTGCATTCCTCCTGAATCCTCTCCCACAACTCCAAAATTCCTTTAGAGGAGTGCTCATGCTCTGCCAGCCTTCTTTTCAGATAACTCCAGATGTGCTCAATGGGGTTAAGGTCAGGAGACTGTGCAGGCCTCACAGCCTGTGGGTCAAATCACATGACGAAGAGGCTCATTTGTAGCCAGGAGTTTGTACTTTGTTTGCTGTCACCCAAGCTAAGTGGAATTCCCACTGAATATTGCAGGGCATCTCATGCACTGAGTTGAAGTCAAACATTGCAATGGTTTTGGAGGTCACTGTAGGTCAAGTATTAAGACTTGACTGTCACATCAGTCAAACTTAATTAAAGTGTAATCTTAATTACACTTCAGGATTGACCACATGATGATCTATATGCAGTCTTTATGACTCAGCTATGATGTCATTGGTCTGGAGCTTTCTTAGCTCCACAACAGCTGTGTTGAATCGACCCAGATCCAACTCCACCTATTTCAAATAAGTGAAGCAGCATGACTGTTCTAATCCAAACTTGATCACAAGAACTTTAGTCTCTATTTCAGTGAGCATCCTCAGCTCACCTCTCTCTTCTCTGCCCTGTGCAACAGAAGTACCCTTGTACCCTCCTGTTAGTTCCAACCACTGGATAAAATGGTTCAGCTCAGTGGAGATTAGAAGGTTTTCTGTACATATTTGACAACCAGAATCTTTTGACTGAAATCACAGTTATAAACTTGTTCTCTCTTCAAGAGAATGATATACCAGATATAAGGAGCTAGAAGGAAGAAAAATTAAATCTCAGAAGCATATTGCCTTTTTTAAAATGGGAATTATCAAGTACCCAGGTTCCAGTTGATAAGCCTAGTCTGAAGCTTAAGGAAGAATTTTTCCAAACTATGAATATTAATTTCTTGTGTAATCATCTTCACAAAAAGTTCCTTTTCAGAGCATTGAAGCAGAAGTAGAATGGATCTATTGTTGTTCTTCCTGTAATGAAGGTGTCAGAAGTCTTATAGGACTGTCAGACAATAATATTGGCAATTCTGCTTGTTGTTGTAAAGTGTGTGCTTGCTGTATTAAGATATTTTACATGACATATACAAGAATGGGTATGGAGGTAGTTGAGAATGATGCAAGTAATGAAAATGATGAAACCCAGTATGAGAACCTCAAGGATTTGATTCACTGGATGGTTGTAGACATTCTAAGAAAGATTCTTAATTTTATCACAGACTAATTATAGTTTGAGATGGTCTGTTATGTTTTACCTCAGACTACACTTTTTCCTTTGACTTATCACCTCCATACACATGGGTATAAGTCCCAACTTGGACATTCTTTTCTTTTCATCGCTGACTATGATACCATGACTCACCATCTGCTCCTATCGCATTCCATGCAATTCCATCACTTGCTTCATCAGCAATTCCTTTCATCATATTCCTTCACTTTCCATGCCTGCCCTGAATTCCTTTATGTATATAAATCCACTTTGTCGCACATGTGCTCCTTAGTCTAGTCTTACCATTTCCTACCTTGTCCTTATCACTGCTGGAATACATCGGTGTTCCCACTCCATGATACAGGCCCATGGATAGCCTTAATATCCTCTTGCTCCTCATCACCTTGAATGACCCTTAATTGGGGAGTTACCACCATTAACTCAGAAGTCCTTGTTGTCTGTCCTCAATCATAGGCAGACTCCTTGTCCACCATTAACTCGGAAGTCCCTTGGCTGCCATTAGCTCAGTAGCAACCCTTGTCGCCGAACCTTGCTAGTAGGTAGGCCCCCTTGTAAATGTCTTGCAATCATCAAGCTCTGTCACCACTTTGTCCATGGTCAAGACCACAGTCCCAATGGTTCTATGCCTGCCCTCACCCAGGTCAGCCGTAACATGGTCCAGATTCAGAATTTGAAAAACTATGGCTAGATGGAAGATTAGTACCCTCACAGACAGGTTCTAGTCTTATTCTGTGAATGCTACCATTGAAAATGGTAACATTACCTTTCAAGATGGCACTACAGAATAAAGCCCAGTGATTATTATTAGTGGAATCAATTAAGAGGTGAATAATGTCTCATTATTGAAACTCACAGACCCTATTAGTTATTCAATAGGCTTGTTCTGAAACTATGTCAAATCATGCAATAAGGATAGAAGGGATGTTAAAGAACTCAAAAACAAGAACTCTCTCTCTGTGAGGCAGAAGCAGGAGGCACAATGAAATATTTCAAATTTTAGAAGCCTGCTTGCCTACTATGCTAGGGTGGGAATTATAATCTAATAGAAGCATACAAGAGTACTCCTGTTTCACAGGGCAGACAAGGGAGACATGAGTCAAGAATACTCACTACGACACAAACCAGAGTTTTTATAATCAAGATTGGGTAATTGATATTGATGAGACTAACTCTTGTTTGGTTTTTAGGAGCTTAATCTCAAAAGAAGAAATGAATTGCTATTGTATGTATGTTTATCTTTTTTCTATATTTTTCCACTATTTTTCCATTATTTTGATATTTTTTCACACACAAAAATGGGAGTTAGATGTCACATGACTTCATATCACATGATGTAAGGTCACATGGTCTGTCATGTGATTCATTACATGAGCAGTCACATGGTTATTTCAGAAATTTCTATGACCTTATGTGGAAACCCTGACTCATTATAATTTCATGACACTTTATAACCTTTTGGAATGTTCTTCTATTATAACTCATCAGAGCTTCTATCTATGACTCAGCAGCTTCTGCTGGCTGACCCTAAATCAACTGACTGAGTAGATATTCTTTGACACTATGACATTCTACAATCTTCTATGGTTATTATACATGGATGTCATGATACAAACACAACCAACTATGATCTGTGGTCTATATTCCAGCTAATAAATAGCCCAAGAACTTCAGATAAGTTTTTGTGGCATTTCCAGTCACAAATTCTTGTCCACTGTCAAAGACCTTCCCTAGCCTTTGCTTGTATGTGCCACATAGTGCCTTAGCCAGCTTAACTGGTCATTGGTGAGTTGCCTTTTCTTTTTAGTGTGAGCTGGCAACTCATGTATAGGTGCCTGGTTGGCTTCATGGGTTAAATTATTATTACATCACAGAATTTATGCCCTTTAAATGCATTCAAGAATCTGTGTATATTTGTATGCAATATAACCAGAATCAGGTTGATTATGTAAATATGACATCAGAGGATCAGTTATGCAACCCCACATGTTTAAAATAGATGAAGGGGAATCTGAATTGGTCCAATATAGCAGTATGATGCATGTTAAGCACCAGACCTATTCATGACATCATAGTTTAGTTATACAGACTTTGTCCAGAATATCAGTTGCTCAACTCTTCAATAGTGTAAGTGAATTTCACCTCCATTAGGCATGACTCATTAGTAAATCATGATTAATGTTTGGCCTGATCCTTTGAGTGACATAAATAGTGTACTATCACTATGGTCTGCTTGTCTTAAGAGAGACAATAGCTACTGTTTGATTCATGGAATCTCAACACATTAACCTTGACCTTGACCCCAACCTCTTCACATTATGCCATTGACCCCTTGTCCATGCCTGCTACAGCCTTGCACCTTTGATCCCACCTGCCATGCCTCTTGCCATCACTCTGTTGCTTTTACAGCCTTGTTCTTTCATAATCCTTGTCCTCACATGCTCACAGTCATGTGTTGTGTTAATGGGTCATTGACCTCAATCTTGACCTCTTATCATTATCCTGTCATCTACATCACCCTCTGGCCCTAATTACCATGCACCCTTCCACTGTCAATCACACCATCTTATCTGTGCACTCTTGCATCCTCAACCTTACCATCCTGACCTCTCCTCCTTGCAGCCATGCCATTGTCTTCCAATCTCCTCATTCTCCCCACATTTCCCCATCATGAAAATGATAACTACAACATGATGATCACTGCCATGTGATCATCATGTGATCATGATTTTCATTATATCATGCCATCCAGGTAGCAGGATGCTAGTGGTGGTTGCCAACATGGCCATGATGGCAATTCAATGGTCAAGACTGAGGCAACAGCAGCATGGCCACAGTGTAATAATGATCAGACCACTGGAATAGCCATGACAGTAAAAGTGCTGTGATACAGCAGTTATGATATTCAATACAACTACTGTTGAGATTCTGTGAATCAGACACTAGGTTCTGTGCTTTGTTAATACAGGCAGATCATAGTGAAGTAGCACCATTCATGTTACTAAAGGATATAGGTCAAGACATCAGGCATGACTCACTAATGAGTCATGCTTAATAGAAGATTAATCAAAGTGTAATCTTATTAAACTTCTCAAAAGGATCGACCACATGATGATCTAGGTACCATCTGTATGACTCAGTTATGATGTCATTGGTCTAGAGCCTTCCTAGCTCCACAACTACTGTGTTGGGTCAATCCAGACACAACCCCACTTATTTCAAATATGTGGAGCAGCATGACTGATCCTCTGATGTCATTCTGACATCAGTGACCTTATTCTAGATACATTACATACAAGTACATTGTTACAATTTATCCTGGACTATGCTTTTTCCTTCACTTATCACTTACATATGCATGGTATAAGTCCCAACTTGGACATTTACTTCTTTTCATTGCTGACTACAATACCATGACTTACCATCCACTTCCATTGCATTCTATGTGATTCCACTCCACTTGCTCAGTCAGTGATTTCTTCCATCATATTCCTTTACATTCCATGCCTGCCCTGAACTCTCTTATGTATATTGTCACACATGTAAACCTTAGTCTAGTCTTACCTTTTTCCTTGCACCTTTCACCTCTCCCCATCACTTTCCTTTGTACCATTGCTGGAATACATCAGTGTTCCCATGCCATGATAGGCCTAAGGGTAGCCTTAATACCTTCTTGTTCTGGTCACTGTAAACCACCCTTAAGTGGGAGGTCTCCATCATTGACCTCACCTAGAGGTCTCCTCTGTCAACCACCCTTAAGTGGGAAGTCTTCATCATTCATCACCATAAGCTGCCAAACTTCCTTGTCCACCATTAACTTGGTAGTTCTCTCATCATCTGTCCTTATTAGTAGGCAGACTCCTCGGCCACTGTTAGCTTGGTAGCACCCTTCATCACCAAACCTCGCTAGTAGGTAGGCCCCTCATAGGTGTCTTGCAATCGTCAAGCTCCATCACTCTTGTCCATAGTTAAGTCCAAAGCCCCAAAGGTTCTATACCTGCCCTTGTTTAGGTCAGATGTAACATACATACAGGTTCCTAAATGTATTTAAAGGTGATAGGCACTCTGATATAATTAATAATAACAAGATTCATTTTTCCTCGAGATCAAGCTTCTAAAACACTTACAAGGGTTGATCTCATCAATCTCAGACTAACCCAAACTTGGTCACAAGAACTTTAGTCTCTGTCTCAGTGAATATCCTTGGCTCACCTCTCTCTTCTCTGCCCTGTGCAACAGGGGTACCATTTTACCCTCCTGTTAACTACAGCAGGATGATCAGCATGAAGATGAATTGATACATTGATTATGTTCATGTCCATGCTCAACCATGAGCAACTGGCAGCCAACCAAGCTATGGCCCATGGCTTGCCAAATGCTAAAGTTTGGCCTTGGGCCCTATCAAGGTGTGCTAGAGGGCCAGGCTCAGGCTTCTTAGCATGGTCATGCACAACACTACATGTGGCTTCAACCATGTGGTAACTGAATATGACCATGTATGTCAGGATTCATTCAATTCATATATCTGAGCATGTATAGGATGACTATGGTCTGGCCCTCATGTTTCTTGTTTGTGATCCAAGGACTACCCAGAGCACCTTGCTATGTTATGTACATGTTTTTAGCCACTTAAAATGCTCAAAATATGGTGTGAAAGTAGTTGGATGATTTGTTGATGCATGCAAGGCCAAACACAGCTTGTACCTCAACAATATGAAATACAAGAATGATGTTATCTCTTTTAATCTGGCTACCTCAGTTTATCATCCTCTTGTGAAAGGGGACACAGGTTGTTGGGGTCCTCTGCTCAGATTGGGTATCCTACTTGTGAAGATGCATAAATGCTGCTCTAATTGACTTACATAGTTATTACTCACTTTTTTACAGCATAGGAGAGTTGAAAAAAATCCATTATCAAGCCCACATGACACCTTGCTCCATTCATTTGAGATATCACTCATAAGGCAGGTGACATGAAACTGCATTCACTGTCATTGATTGAAATATTCAATTTTGTCCAGGAGGGTGAATCTCACAATTACATAGTTGGTTTCTGGGATCCATGTGTCAGGGAGGTGGGGACAACACATGGGCCATCCATATTTGTAACAATTATGGTCCTTTCCATGATCTGGGTTGTTGGAAGGTGCCTGTTACAATTCACCTTGGACTACACTTTTTCCTTTGACTTAACACTTACATACACATGGGTATAAGTTCCAGCTTGGACATTTATTTCTTTTTATTGCTGACTACAATACCATGACTCACTGTCCGTTTCCATTGCATTCTATGTGATTCCATTCCACTCACTCCATCAGTGATTCCTTCCATTGTATTCCTTCACATTCCATGCCTGCCCTGAACTCCCTTATGTATATAAACACACATCGTCGCACCTATGCTCCTTAGTCTAGTCTTACCATTTACTTCACCATTCTCTACCTTGTCCTCAGTTCCCTGCTGGAATACATCAGTGTTTCCACTCCATAATACAGGCCCAAGGGTAGCCTTAATACCTTCTTGCTCTTTGTTGCTGTGAACAACCCTTAAGTGGGAAGTCTCCATCATTGACCTCATCTAGAGGTCTCCTTGTCACCACCGTTAACTCAGACGTCCTTGTTGTCTGTCCTCAATCATAGGCAGACTCCTTGTTCACCATTCACTCAGTGATATCTTGACCACTGTTAGCTCGGTAGCAACCCTTGTCGCTGAACCTCGCTAGTAGGTAGGCTCTTTGTAGACATTTTGCAATCATCAAGCTCCATCACCACCTTGTCCACAGTTAAGTCCGCAGTCCCAATAGTTCTATGCCTGCCCTCACCCAGGTCAGCCGTAACAGTGCCTCAGGCTTGCTTGGAGACTCAGGATGATATGGTACACAGTATTAATGCTGCTCACATAGGGGCATTAATGTCCCTTTATTTCACTTGCAAGGTTATCACTCACATTACTTCTCCTTCTACAGCATTGTTTATGGAGACAGTCAACAAACCCACACAAGATCATGTTTTCTTTTATTTTCAGGCAGCTGGTGACCCACTGCATGCACTGTGATTGGGTGGAAGATTCTGAGTCATGAAGCCACTCACTATGGGTTTTAATGGAACCCAATTCAAGTACATTTGTGGATTTACATTTGGACAACAATGGAGATCTCTGAACCTGCAATCTGCTGAATGATTTTCAAGTTGGGCACCAACAACAAGGTTGATGATGGGGAGAAGAGGGGAAAAGTTCATGTTGCATCGGTTGAGTTAAATCCATGAGTTGATGAGAGATTGAAATCCTGCCAGGAAGAAGTACCACCTGCCCTGTATAAAACACAATGCAAGTTATTGCTGCCTCCTGCTTGTTCTGTAACACAGTCACATGCACACATACATGGAAGGCTTCAAGCAGCAATACTAGAACAGTCATGTGTCAAAATGTAACCCCTCTGACCTCTGGCCTCCTCTGAGGCTCATCATTACAACTCTGAGGTCGACGCACGCCAATGCTGCCATCTCCACTCTGGAAAATCTCGGAGTTGGTGTTTTCACTTGGTAAGGTCCTCTTTCTTCTTCAGACCTTATATTGCCTATTTCGGACATGATATCGGAGTTACATCGGAGTTTATACGCTCAATCTCCGTCACTATTTTAGTCCAATTTTCTCATCTCACTCCCTCAGTTGTCCTATCATCTGGGTGTCAACTGAGGTGAGTTTCTAGCTACACTTGCTACTTCTATTACTTATGTTTGTAGTCTGGGCCTTTCTGCCCCTCCATAGCACACAGTATTTGACATCATGTCCACTCCCTCATCACCTGTGATGAAAGGTTTTTGATGACAACTATTGGAGACAAGTGCCTTAGCTGTTGTTATTCAGACAGATGGCCTGGAACATGAAGTGCTCCCAACATGGCATAGCACAAGTGTTTGAAGTCAGACCCCAAAAATCTGAAGCAGGTGCAAGCTCAGCTTGGGCAGCTTTCCTACTCTTGATGCACTCTCAGTCCATTTGGCAGAGTTAATAGTCCCGATACAAGTGGGACAATCAGGGGTGGGATCTTATTATAAGTGCAGATCATTCAGCCATTGCTATTTCTGTGCACATGAGCCCTCTGTGCACCCCTAGCTTCAGCAATGACATCACATGTTCAGAATGATGCATTTATGTGGTCTATAGAGGCATAAGCAATGGCCCCACAGAGAAAACTGGTTATCTTAATGAATCCTCCATTTTTATGTGGTATGACAGATTTGTGTATAACTACTGCAATACAATATTTATCTGCCAAAAAATGGCAGTTATATCATATTTTGACATTGTGGAGCAGGGTTCTGTATAGTCTCATATGAATGCAGCTCTGAGCAGAATTTCACATCTTGCCTGAGGTAAAACAGCAAAAAGACTTCAGAGTGTAGTCCTATGCAAGAAATAGGGGTGCAAGTGTATATCTCGACCCAAGGGGATTGCAAAGAAAGGTAAAAGGACTATAGGAAAGGCTCACTGAATGTCCACAGGACACTGGAAAACTCGAGTCAGGCTTCCCCCCATTCAGTAGAGCTAGGAAACCAACTATATTTGCAGGACTTGAAGGGGACTTGTAGGGAAATGTAGAAAAAAGGATTAGGGACATGGAGGCTTAGGAATAGTGGTGGTTACTTGCACACTGTCTAGGAACTAATTCCTAGGTACAAATGTCTAATCCAGGCATATTTGAATGAAGTACAGTAAAGGAAACATGAAAAGAACAAAAGCTGATCTGGAGTGCAGGAATGGGTTCCAAGGCACAGGAACACTGGGTCCAGTGTATGGGAACTCAGGTCTGGACTATCAGATTGAAAACTGACCTTCAGACTTCAACTAGCTTGACTCAGGTTGGGACGAATGGCAGTGGAATGGTCTCTGGTTTGCCTGGAGCGCAGAATAGGGGCTATCAGACTGCAGGAAAACTCTGAATGTCACTGTAGGGAACTCCAGTTTCCTACACCAACACAACCCCATCCTATCAGGAATTTGGGAAATGTCTAATTTTGTCTGATTCATGTCTAATTCAGGCCTATTACCCAGAAGTCAGCACCCAGGTGAAAACACACCATTTCTGCTATATCAATTCATGAGTCCTACTAGGTTCTCATAATATATATACATTTGCAAAATTGAAAGAATAAAAGTTATGCAGTAGTTCTCTTAATCCTGAAGTTAGCAGTTGTCATGTTGTCTGTCACTTGCTGAGCAGGTGCCCAATCGGAGTTTCAAAAGTGACTAACACACCAGGACTTTTAATATTATAGGCACCCCAAAATATGTTTGAAATGTTGGCTAGAACATACAAAGTCATTTCAATGAAATTAGGAGTTACATGAAATATAATATTTCACATGTATCCATCATACAATACATAACTAGAAATTATGCTATTAATTCTAAAGCATCTGAAAATGAAATTAATAATAACTGCTTTTAAAAACAACAAAAAGATTACCAAAAATTTATATTGTCAATGGTGTAGATATTAGCCATAAAATAAAATATATGTGAGTTAACATAATGTTATCTGACTAAAGGAAATTTCTACATCACAAAATGTATTGTTTTCAATTGTAGACAGAAAATTATACATTTTAAAATACATGAGAGTCAATGAGTCATAATTTTTGGCCAGTCAGTAGTCAATCATTGGGCACTCATGTGGAGTAGTTAGTTCTGAGAGCAAGAATTGTCAAATGGATATGGAAACATTGATGCAAACTCACCTTCATTAATGTCAAGACAACTACATTGTGTTTTGAAAGTGCTATCGAACCAAGTGTGATACAATCGCTACCAGATGGAGTATTTTAAGATCAAGGCTTAAGTCTTTGGAGTACACCCAAACTGGAAAATATATGTAAGGTTGGAATAGATCAAAATTTTGTGACTCTGCAGGGAGCTGGTGTTGAATAGCAAATTGAGTTTAACCATTTCCTTTAAAGATATATTTGATAAAACCAGAAACTAGAGTACTGCTGCTGCAGGGATAAAACATTACCAGAATATTGCTAGTATCGGTGGCTTGCTGACTGTAAATGACTTCACAGAGCTGGTAATGCATGTAAAAGACAAGGGTCTCATAGAAAGTGTTAGCCACAAGATCAGTGGATATGGGTTGCCTTTGTTTATTGGCAATGGTGATCAGTGCTATGAGATTGGGACCACAGTTAATGCATCTGTTGAACAAAGTTAGACATTCCTTGATGGTGAGTGGGCAGTCAGGTTGAACAGGTCAGCTATGAAGTTGGGCTTCTTGAATAAAGGCCTGTAAAACTGTCTCTTCTAGCTCACCTGCATGATGGTAGTCAACAGTTCTGTAGAGAGGGAAATTAAGTGTGCTGAACTTATGATTATTGGGAAAACATTGCAACTGACCAATGAGATGCTCAAAAAGAAAGCATCACCAGAAGCAGACAGGCCCAAAAAGTTTGAGATAGTCACAGATAGGGATCTGCACAGGTATGGGTTATCCACCATGGATTACAGATACAGGTAATCAAGATGGCACACATATCTGGACTATCCAAACCATTCCCAGTCCATGTTAGTTACCTCAGTAGGAGAGGATTAACAGAGTTCTACATGTTACCCATGGGTAGACCCCTCACAGGTATGGACTCACATACCCCTGATCCATACCCATGCCATAAAATACGCATGGGTCAATGGGTATGGGTATTACTTGGATAGGGTATGGATTGAGGTCAGGGTCATGGGTTTACCTGTGCAGTTCTCTAGTCACAGATATGGCAAGACATATGAGCATTGAGTCACATGGGGACATCTGGCAGAATATCTTTCAAATCTGCCAGCTGGGATGTAATGAAGGTTTGATAGCTGGTTATTTGGGATGAAGTTGTTATCTGATAGTGTGTAATATAAATGGCAGATATAAGATACATGGTGTAGTTGAGAACATACCATAGACAAATAGTGATCTCTTTCAACAGATGAGGGGTTCCTTTTCTCCAAATACTGACCAGTGCAAGTGAAGGAAAATAGTCATAGTTTGCCATTTGTTGGCTTTTAGCATTTCTGCTTGTGCCTTGCTGAAGTCATGGAAGACCAACCTTTAATAGAAGGGTACAACGGTACTCCTGTTGTTCAGAGAAGTAAAGAAAGAGGTGAGTCAAGGATACTAATTGAGACAGAGACCGAAATTCTTGCAACCAAGTTTGGGTAAGTCAAGATTGATGAGATCAACTCCTGTGAAATTCTTAGAAGCTTGATCTTGAGGGGGAAATGAATCTTGTTAGTATTACATCCCAGCACTTATCATCTTGAAATACATTCAGAAACCTGTATGTACTTGTATGTGATATATATAGAATAAGGTTGATGATGTCAGAATGACATCAGGGGATTTGCTTCACACATTTGAAATAAGTGAGGTTGAATCTAGGTTGATCCAACACAGCAGTTGTGTTATGCTTGCCTCAGATAGAGATCAATTTTAGCCTCTAAGGTGGATCTAGGCTATAGGGTTTGAGGAGAATGTGCCTAGCTGTTCAACAACAAGGGTCAAGGGTTCTAGATAAACAAGGTGTTCTCTTTGCTCAATCCAAACAATCTAACATCAAAGGGATTCAAGGACTCAGTGATTGGATGTCACTTAGGTTCAAGGGGTTCACTGTGAATAGTGATGCCTCAAGAGCACAATGAAGTCTCAGAGAGCTCTGAAGGTTTCTAGGAATGAAGCAAAGGCCTAGCTTGGAAATAATTAACAAGCTGAGTGAGATATATATAAGCATAGGATGAGTTCAGTGTAGGTCAGAAAGGAGTCCCTGATGAAGCAAATGGAATTACATGGAATGCAATGAAATAATGAGTGATTGGTATATGTGTCACTAATGAAAAGAAAAGAACATCCAAGTTGGGACTTATACCCATGTGTATGTAGAGAGGCATGCAACCTGAGAAAAGGAGACTGATCATAACAAGTCGTGGCTAGAAAAGCTTCAGACTGATAACATTATAGCTGAGTCATTATCAGATTCCATGCAACTAAGTCAACTCCAACCTCTGGAACAACTCTGTCGATTTCTCCAGTGGCTTCTCATCAACTCTGGAACTCCATGACTCTGGACATATTCTAGATACCATTTTGTTCTGTATTTAGTTTAGCTTTGCCCCTCTGATTCTTCTGACACTGTAGCACAGCTTCAGAATTTGACTTATCTGATCGCCAGTACTATTTCACAGTTTTCTCCATATATATAAATGCCAGTATTTGTATGTAGATACATTAGCCTGAATATCATCTTAGACTCAGTTCTCTTATCTCACTCTGAAATTCCTCTGATGTGTCTCTGACCAAGAAGGATGTGACAGTGCAAGGGCATGACGACCAGAGTTTGAGTGGAGTAGATCAGGTATTCAAAGTCATAAAGATTGCATGTAGATCATTGTGTGATTGATCCTTCAGAAGTGTCATAAGATGACACTTTGATTAATCTTCTATTAGACATGACTCATTAATGAGTCATGCTTAATGCATGACATGTTTCTTCAGTAACATGAATATTGTAATTTTACCATGATGTAAAACTCCCAGGAACTCCAAAGTGGAACTCTTAAGCTAATGAAAAGTGTGTGAGTGTAGTTCTCAACCTGGGGGATTGTGAAGAGAGAAAGAAAAAGAGCAAGGCCAAATGAAAATGGTTCACTGATGTCTGAGGGAGCTGGAAAATATGTGTCTGACTCCTCCCCGTTCAGTTGGGCTAAGGAATCAACTATGGAGTTGTCAGAACTTGTCTGGATTTAGCTGGAGTTGGAGAGAAATCGAACTCAGAGACTCAGAATGAATGCCAGATGGTGGTAATTCCCTGTAGAACTAATTTCTATGTACAAAATTTTAAGTCTGGGTATTCTGAGACTCTGAATCAGAAAGAAAACATAAAGGAACAAATGTATATATGAAATAAAGAAATATCCTGATTAGGAAACACAACTTCAACTCACAGATGACTTATTCAGGGTATGAAAACAAAGGTCTGGTCCTCCAAAGGTCTGAGTTCTGACTTGAGAAGATGGCCTGTGACTATTGAGTCTCAAAGGAGTGGTGGAGGACTTTGGAAGAGCTCAGAGGATCTAAAAATACTCGGAGAATGTGGAAATATCACTGTAGGGACCTTTGGTCTCCTACAATAATCTGCCTGTATCAACAGATCACAGAACTCAGTGATCAATTCACAGAATCACAACAATCCACCTTACTAGAATCATACACTTGAAGGATATAGAATGAGTTTCAAAGCCTTTATGTTTCTTGAAACTTGACATTTCCCAGATTCTTGGTGAAAACATCTGTGACTTTTTTTGTGGTTTCGACACAGAATAGTGTAACTTTTTTAAACTTGATGGCTTGTTGAATGTAATGTCCATCCTTTCTGACATGTTTTGTGCAACCCTCCTATATAGGATTTGATGCCAAAAACACACCTTGATTGTCCACACATAAAGAAATTTCTTGAGTGAAAAGCCTAGTTCTTTGAACAGTATTCTTATCCAGGCTATTTGCGTTGCTACTCCTGTCATTCCACAATATTATGTTTCAGTGAACAATAGTCTAACACATTTTTGTTGCTTTGAAAGCCATGAGATTATTCCATTTGTTAGGAATATAGCATATCTAGTGGTGGATGTTTCTACACCTCCAGCCCTATGCAATAATATCATTTTGAGGACCATTTGCAGAGCATTTAATGCTCACCTCGTTTGTTGAAGAAACATAGTAAACTATCCAGATTTCCTTCTGCAGGTGCTCTTCTGTTGGATTTGCAAAGAACATTTTGACTACTGCAAATGCAATATCTGGTCTTGTTTAAATGATTAGAAAGAGAACCGAGCCTATTACAGATTGAAGAAGGCTTTGAATCTCGAAATCAGGTTTTTGCTGTGTAGATGGAACAGGGTTATATCCTGAGGACAAAGGTGTTGAAACTGTCTTCTAGTTCCCTTGATGAAAATGGTTGATGACCTTGTCAGCATAGGTTATTTGATGAAAAATAAGAGTTCACTTGATTCAATGTCTTGTCATCCTCATGGATAGATATTTCTTTTGCATATCTGAGATCTTTACATTCCCATTTATTCATGAAAAATTCCTTTTCTTTGAGGACTACTGCCTTATCACTATCCATGAAAAGTGCATTATCACCATATATTATGATGATGATTAGAATCTTTCCTTTCTTCTTTATGTAAACTCCACTATCAGCATATAGCAATATTTGAGAAGAGAAGCATGGAGTGCCTTGTTTCATTGGAGTGCAGCTTGTTTTGGTCCATATATGGCGTTATTTAATAAACAGACTTTTGAGGGATTCCTTGGATCTATGAATCCTTCTGGTTGAGTTATGTATAACTCTTCATCAAGATCTCCATACAGAAACGCTGTTTTGACATCTAGCACTGATATTTACCACTCATATGGTGCTGCTTAAACTAGAAGAAACCTGACTATGTCAAATTGAGTGACAGGTGAAAAGATATCTTCATAGTCTACACTAATGGTTTTTTCAAGCCTTTTGCAACATATTTTGATTTGATGTGGTTCCCTAATCTGATAGCAAAAACCCATCTTCCTTTCACTGATTGACAGTCCCTGTGCAAACCTACAATCTTCCAAATCTTTCTATCATGTAAATATTTCATTTCATCTTCACCTGCAGCCTGCCAGTCTTCCTGTTGTTTCTGTGATAGCTTGTTAATGTCTTTGCAGTGCATTGCCATATTACAGTCGGCAGATCTTGTTACTGCTGTTGTCAATAATCCATTTATCCAATCTTATGACATAATTTGTCCATCTTGTCTGAAGTTTGACACCTTTTTGACTGAATGTCAAGCAACTAAGCTGGACATTGGTTCATACAGCTGTTTCAGGCCTTTTTGATTGGTCATGTCTTCCATTTCTTTATCTTGAGCGTGTTCTTCTTAAAAATTTTCATCCTGAATTTGTCCATCCTTTTGAATAGGGTTTTGTAATGAAGCCTTGATTCCCTTTCATTCAATCTCTATGGGAGTGAGATCTCCACAAGCAGATACTGGTTGAATTCCTCTTTGGACTATCCTTGTGGGATGATACTGATGAGAATGTGCTCTCAATCTCACAAGAGATTCATCTTCAGTTTGCCTTAGTGGCATCCACTCTTTTCTTCTTGTTGTGGAAGTAATTTCTCTTTCACTTTGTGGCTGTCTACATCTTCTTTTGATGGTGGATGTTTCCTTCATTGTCTGAAAAGGGAGGTACACAGCAATGTGAAGGTGGTGATTGTTTCATCCTCTTTGAAGCGGAGACTTTCTTAGATGGAGTTTGTGATGTGGTCGAGGAAGCAGAAGATGTTGTGTGTGTATGATCTCCTGAGCAATCTTGATCACTAGTACTGTCTTCTAGTGGTGCTTGTGGTTGATTAGAATTTAAATTTGATATTGGTATTGATAGAGGTACTACCACTTCTTGAGATTGTACTGCTGTTTCTTGAGATTCTTGATCTTCTTGATCAATAGGGGCATCATTTGCTTTCATTTCTTCAACTTCTATTGGATTTGGAATCAGTCTTTCTTCTTGGCCCTTGAAATGATGAGGGAACACTGATTCATCAAAAATGGTTTGTGAAGAGTCAAAGACTCCTCCTGGTTGTTGACCAAAATCTCCAGCCTTTCATATTTGGTACATAACCTTAAAAGGTCATCTCTTCAGCTTTTCATTTGAGTTTGTCTCTTCTGTATTCTGGAGTGACATAAACAAATGTCTTACAACTGAATATTTGGAAATAAGAGACATCTGATTTGTTGCCCCCTTTGAAGATTTCAATAGGGGTCTTCCAGGTGTGATGACACATTGGTTGTCTATTATAGATGAAATTTGCTGTTTCTACTCCATCTTACCAGAAAGCTTTTGCTAAACATGCATGATGTCACATTGCTTCTGCTTTTTCCATCATTGTTCTGTTGAATTTTTCTGCTTGTCCATTTTGCTGAGGAGTATGAGGTACTGTTGTTTAATGGGTGATAGCCCTGAAATTGAAGAACACATGAAGTTTCCCATGAATTCTTCTCCTTGGTCTGAATGGACAGAGGTAAACTGTTGACCAGTAAATGTTTCAGCCCAAGAAACCATGTTTTGAAAGTGTTGTGCAGCAGCTGCTTTGTCACTGATAAAGGCAACAACTGCAAATCCAGAGTGATCATCTATAAAAGTAAGAACATACAGTAACTCTGAAAACCATTGCAATGTTTGCTACATTTAGAGTGTATGTGGTGTGCTGGCTATACCTGTGGAAATATCGCTTGGCATTGGTGAGACCGAATATAGTACAAGCCCCTGGCTACGTATCTGTCTATGTATCATGTGATTCGGTCTGGTGATGCCAGAGATATGGCCATTACAAAACAGCATTACCATTGCAATGGTTTTTTCACTTTTGTGCTGGTACATATAATCTTCATTAAATGACATGATATTTGGCTTTCTTTGGTCATACAAACAAAGATATACATATAATGATTGTATCTGAGTTTAAATATATTCACACTCCTCTTTATTTGTAATCATTATTATTATATATTCTACCTTTACTACCCAGAAGAATATTATTCTCTCTATGCTTGATGCTGGTCACTCTGCTTGCTTCTACTGTTGTGGACTGCTCTACTATATTCCGACATTGAAAAAATGAGCTTTTTGAGATTTTCAAGTCTTGTGGAGGTCATCTAATCAAGCTTTTCCCTATTAACATTCAACACACTATGTATTTGATTAGCTTTTGCAAGGCCAATAATGGTATTTAGGATACCAAAACCATTTCTAATATCATCAATACATCCCTATTCGTTTTCAAGATTCAAAGCCTTCTTCAATCTGTAATAGGCTAGGTTCTCTTTCTAATCATTTAAACAAGACCAGATATTGCATTTGCAGTAGTCAAAATG
>JBBPTO010000241.1:0-38976 GCA_038094155.1 Pulveroboletus cf. aberrans | reverse complement strand
AGGCCAGAATCATCGCACACGGCTTCACTCAAAAAGAAGGAATCGACTACCAGGAAGTATTTGCTCCGGTCGCTAACTTAGACTTCGTACGGACCATCATCTCTCTTGCTGCAAAACACGACTTGGAACTAGATCAAATGGATGTCTCCACAGCATACCTGAATGGAGAACTAGACGAAGAACTTTACCTCCTACCTCCGGAGGGCGTTCCGATCCAACCGGGACATTGCTGGCAACTCCGAAGGTCGCTGTACGGACTGAAACAAGCCGGACAAACGTGGAACAAAACGTTAGACAAGAAACTCGGAGAGCTTGGGTTCACACACCTAGATGCAGAGACGTGTTTATATGTTCTCCGGAAGGACGGACAAGTGTGCTTTCTGGTCATATACATTGACGACCTTCTCCTCGCAGCAAGCACTCGGACCTTCATGAACTCCGTAAAACAATCTCTCTCCTCTGCATTCAAAATGCATGATCTCGGAGAAGCGAAGTTCATTCTGGGGTTGGAGATCAAACAAAACTGCGAGCTCTGAACAATCGCCTTGTCCCAATGCCAATACATCCAAACCGTTTTGCAACGCTCCGGCATGGCGGACTCCAAACCTGTTTCAACTCCAATGGTCCACAACCTTTCTCTCTCTGCCAACGATCCAGAGGATAACACCATCATCATGGAGATGACTATCGGAGGGAAAACAGTCACATACCTGACCATCATAGGCTCCCTAATGTACCTTATGCTCAGAACACGCCCAGACCTGGCATACGCGGTTGGAACGCTCAGCCGCTTCAGTGCAACACCGAAGAAGTGTCATTGGGAAGCAGCAAAATGCGTGCTCCGATATATCTGGGGGACACCAGAGATGGAACTCCGTTACAATGGAAATGAGGTCTCCATGGATCTAGATTTTCATGGGTACTCTGACACAGGATGGTCACAGGACCCAGATAACTCCCACTCCGTCTCCGGATATCTTTTCATCAGCAATAGGGGAGCTATTTCCTGGTCAAGTAAACTGCAAAGCATGGTAGCGTTGTCCACTATGGAGTCGGAGTACATCGGACTTAGTAATGCTGGGCAACACCTTGCCTGGCTCCACAGCTTTTTCGAGGAGATCGGACATCCGCAACTCCGACCTACGACCATTCACTGTGACAATCAGGCCGCCATCATTCTCTCGCAGGACCCACAGTTCCGTGCTCGAACCAAACACATCCAACAAAAATACCACTTTGTCCAGGATGATTTAGTCGGAAAAGGAGAAGCAGTGGTCCGGTACGTTCCTACCAGAGATATGGTCGCGGACATTCTCACAAAGCCGCTTACTCGGGAAAAACATTGGAAGTTCGTTCGAGCCATGGGACTTCGTATGCGCACGAGTGGGAGTGTCAAAGTATAACTCTGGCACAACTCTGGTACAACTCCGAGGGTACTCCGCTCTCCTTTCATACGTTCTCCACTCCATTTACTCCGGAGTTGCATTTACCCTTTTCAGGGATATATCGTGACATTATTCACTGATCGTATGACTTATTACATTTTTTCTGAGCTATTCCTTTCTCATCCCAAGCTATTCCAAATGGACCTCGCTTACTCTCGCTAAACTCCGGGCCGGAGTTTTCCAGAGTTAGACGCGCGCATACCACTTCACTATTTAACCTTCGTGTTTACCCCAAACTCACCTCAGTTGTGATTGCTCCCTTGGGCATCAGGCTGAGTCTTGGGTATCTCTGCCCTTACTATAGATTTTGACACCCACACCACACACAATCTTTGGTGGCTGAGGATATGGCAATATGGATAATGTATGAGAATAGAGGAAAGCATGAGGCAAGAGGTGATTTTGATCACCTCATGATGTTCATAGCCATCAAATAGTAGGTTATGGATGCCAGACATGCACATGGAGTTGGCAGGTGGTGCATGAGGGATCAGTAGTGTAATCAGAGGAGAGACCCTGCAAATTTGAATACATGATGATCCACATACTTGTTCATGTAGAACAGATTAAATGAGTTGTATGAGTTGCAGGGCTTTACATCATGAAAGATGGGGTGAGGTCCATAAATGGAAATCAAACATGGTGAGCACCATATGGAGTTGATATGAATGACTGCAAGGTATGGAATTATGAGCTGGGTGAACTCTTCATATGCCTGTATTTTTGTCTGGTACATTACCAATCTTGTCAAATCAGTGTATGATGGTGCATGGGTAGACTTTTCCACTGTGATGAAATGAAAAAAAATCAATGTTACAGTTCTGTAAGCCTATTTTCTTGGATTATTTGGTGTTCATTCCAATGAAGACATAGTCATGTCATGGTCCTTTCTCTTGCCATTTGGGTGTTGATAAGGTATACTCTTGCTGCATGCCTTGAATCCCACAAATATCACTTGATGCTTAGAACCTTGTAGACATGGAGTTGTACATCTATATCCACCCTTGAAAGTAAGAATATTCAGTTGTTGGAATGAGATACAGATTAAAATTATCAGGGTTCAATTGTTCATACAAAAATTGACCAATGAGGATGTTCAGATTAAGCACATGGATTTCATTGGCTAGAGTGGGTAAATCATGAGCCTGTTTTCATTCTAGATTATGGTGGTGATTAGTAAAAATGTTGTAGGCCAACATTCTATCTTATGTGGTGTGTGCATGAGCAGGATGTATGATGTAAATGAGACAGAACCATTGTCAGGCTCACAGGTGTCATTGTCACCCTGAATAGTGCCTCTGTGGCATGTGACAGGTTGTGCAGTGTTGAGTTGGTCTTTCCCAGGTAACACTGGAAATGCTTGATCTGTAACAATCAAAGTTAGAACCTGTGGTTCACATGGTTTGCACTTTGCAATTGCTTACATATCACATTCAACATTGATGCAAGGTTCATACAAAACTCCTGCAGCATACCATGACAATTGAGGTCAATCTGAGATGCAGCAAGCTTGTCAAGGCACTGATTCATAAGAAGCATTTGTCTGAGTTCATTGAAATGATTTGATCACTGACACAGTTTCTTGACAGCCTTGATATGTTTACATTCTGTGATAGACAAGCACAGACCATTGGATGCACCAAACTGCTGAATAAGTTCAAGGTAGTGTTTTGCAGTGTGTTAGCAAGGAAGGGATAGCATTGTCACTATGGGTATGTCACTTCACAGTAATGGTAAAAATGTGCCAGGGACTATTTGATCTCAACCAAGTGCTGGGTTGTGATGGTATGGTGGCAACAAAGATAGATGAATTCAAGCAGTGCTCATAGTGTGCATATCATATCTTGTGGCATGAACCCTTCGATGGCAGCCAAGTAGACCTAAATTCCAACCAGACTGCCATTAGTACAGTGTATTGCAATATCTGATAAATCCATGCCTTCATCAATGTCTTGAAGTCATCACCTGTACACTGCTTGAAGGCACATCCCTGTAGAAACCTCTGGAGGCCCAAGAAAGGTGCAATAGCAGCAATTCTGTATAGTGATCAGATGGGCATTATGACAAAAAGTAAACACATACCTTTGGTCAATTTCATTGAGCACTCATGAAGCCTCTCTTTGAGGTGTGTACCTGAGCTTGACATACACAACAATCTGTTTGAAAATGTAGTCTTTGAAGCATCCTTTGATCAGTTGATGCAACATGTTGGAGGCCAGTAATAAGTGGATATCAGCACGAGAGAAATCATTGGTGAAAGGCTGAGATGATGTAACATGTCAGTGTAAACACAGAGATAAATAGAGGGAGGCCAGTTGGAGGAGATTGATATCACATGATGAATGCAGAGATAAAGAGTCAGTGAGCTGTGAGCTGGGGAATGACACAGCATAATGAACAGTCAGAGGAATAGGGAAGGGGGTGAATAGCAAAGGGATCATCAGTAAGATGACAGTCAACATAAACATGGGTAACTCATGACAATCTCCTGCAATTCCATATTTATTTCAAAAAACATTGGGCATTGCTGTTTGCAGGAGTGCAGGATCATAATCATGTGTGCATTTGGGGATGTCCCCAGTCTAATCAAGGTCATTTGATGGAGCATGACATCTGGTAATCTTGCCACCAGTCATTCATATAGACCAGTTTGTGAAACTTACCAAGGACACCACCTGCACACAATGCATGCCAGCAGTACTTGCTCTTTATAGTCAGCAATGTAAGGTCTAAGGCCATAAATGGTGAACTGGTAGTGGCCATCTCCATAGTGAACAGCCTTAGGCCTTTTCATGGCTGATTTGAATGACTTGAGTATGAATGCAAGAGATGAATGAAATAGTTATCTTTGAAAGTTGCAAAAGGCAGCAATTGGTAAAAATTTATGTGTGCTTTTGGAAATGGCTAAGAAGCCTATGAGCATGAGAGCATTGTGGTGTGCATGTCTCACAGCATTGTGAATGTTTCTGACAGAGGAGTACAAGAGATAGTACTCATTTTTGCCAGTGCCATCAGAGACTGTCATCTTGTTGCTACCAAGAATGATTGGAATAAGGACACTTTCATGGGTATCTGGATCTTGTGTGATAATATCCTGTGTAACTAGCATCACACATTGATGTGAGAATGTGATAGAGAGTGAACTTATGGCTTAATGCCAGACTCAATTGCCTGACATGAAATGTGAGTACTGTTGCATATTATTGTCAGTTTGAAATTCATGGTAAGAGTGCAGATCTAGCTTCTTGTTGAAAGCAGGATTGCCAAGAAGCTGGTGAACAATGGTCTGAGAGTCCTGATATCACACCTCATATTGCTGTTGCATTCACTTGGGGGGATTAGGAATTGCAGGAACTTTGCCAGTGTGCTCAATGGCAAAGTGATTCCATTTGAGATCACTGAGAGGTATATTATCAATTATCTAGGAAAGATGGCTGTGGTTGTGATGTAAAATAGCAAAAGACCTCAAAATAAAGTTCTAAGCAAAGAAATAAGGTGAGTGTAGGTCTTAACCCAAGGGGATTGCAAAGAGAGGAAAAGAAAAAGAAGAGGACTGTAGCAAAGGCTTACTAGACATCCACAGGATACTGAAAAACTAGAGTCTGGCTTTCCTCCATCTGGTAGAGCTAGGAAACCAACTAATCTTGCAGGACTTGAGGGGAACTTGAAGGAAAATGAAGGAAAAGAACTAGAAAACTGGACTTAAAGGCTTAGGAATGGTGGTGGTGGATTGCATGATGGTGGTGGTCAGGTACTTGGATAGCTACCAAGCAATGTACAACAAAAATACATGAAAAACAAGATAAACTGGCAGTAAAACAACTGATCTGGTGCACAAGAAAGTGTTCTGATGTGCAGAAATCCAGTATCTGATGAACTGGATGGATATACTGTGTGCATAAATCTGGATCTGAAACATCAGATTAAAACAAACAGTAGATAAAAGGTAGATGGACCAAAAACTGACCTTCAAACATCTACTGGATCAACTCAGATCAGGATGAACAGCAGTGCAGAACAGTCTCAGATTGATTGAACTGCAGGATAGAGACTAGAGATGGCTAGGAATGTTGGAATATCACTGTAGGAAACTCTGATTTCCTACAGTGAAACAGAGGGCAGTCATTGTGTATGTGCAAAGAGGCTGCCTAGAGATAGAGAAGGATGTCTGTGTGTGTGGTGGACATCTGATTGCATGTGTATAGGAAGTGGGCAACTTCAAATTGGATTCAGTTCTCATATGGGATTCAATCATTCATATTCAGGTCAATAGGATTGGGAGAGTATTGCAAGGAAGGAAATTGCCCTCTGCATCACATGGGTGTGCTGAAAAAAATTAGTATCAAGCCCAGTGAAAGTAGTGACATTGCTTACCATCCAGTTCATAATAAAATTTTTGATAAAGACAATCACCTGGATCATAAAACTGGGCATCAATGTTTGATATCTCAGGAATGCTTTTATATTGGCCCTTGAGGTTATCAAAAATCTCTTTGTCCCATTCATTGTCTTTTACTTCATCTTCAAGTGCATCCAGCAACTGTTCAGCATTGTCATTGGAGAACCCAAGTTCAGACAAAGATGGGAATGATGCTGGAGTCACTGAGGGGCTGGGAGATGACTGTGGTATTGGCGCATGTACAATATGAATGTGTTTAATCTGTCCTGTGGTCATCTTGAAAAATAATCAGCACCCTGAATGGGCACATGGATATTGCAGCTCACTGAAGTCTGTAGGCATTTTCCAGGTTGAATGAGATAAAAAAAAAGAATGAAGTAACATGAAAGTTATCATGAAAAGGGCTGGTGACCAGGCAGCATGGCTTATGTATGCTTCAGAGTGCCCTACAAATAAGATCAGATTCATTATGTCAGTGTAAAATTTTCCTTGTATCACCCACCTTAAGCTTTGGCTACTGACTCCAGTTTCTCTCCTCTGCTTAGTCACTTCATTGTGATGGGCCCCACAGTGCAAGACCAGGCCCCCTCTATCACCTCCCACACTCAACCATCTAAAGTGGACAAGCATCCAGCTCAGATTCTACAGCCAGAGAAGAAATGACACATCAAGGGTGAGAAGGCTGCCAATAACAAGCAGCTGAGAAAGGAAAGGGCAGCACTACAGAAGAATGCTCTGGCTGGCTTGAAAGAACTGGTCCAGATGAAGGTCAAGGCTTGTCAAAATGTCTGCACTATGAGGGGGAGAGATACCCAGACTCAGCTATTGCACAGTGGTGTGGCAGAACAACTGAGAGAGCAAGGACAATGCCAAGTACCTAAATAGATACAGAGATGTAAGTGCTAAACTCCGATGTAACTCCGATGTAATGTCCGGAATAGGAAATGTCAGGTCTGAGATAAGAAATAGGACCTTACATAGATGAATGATCAACTCCGAGATGCTCTGGAGTGAAGTTGAGAAACTTGGTGCACATTGACCTTGGAGTTGTAGTAAATGACCTCGGAGGAGACCGGAGATTGAAGGTGTTATATTTTGACAAGGCTGAGGTGAAAGAGGCTAAGGCCTGTGCTTTTAAACTGCAGCCCATCTGTCCTCATGCACATCCTCATGCCCAGGGTCCTGTGGCAAGTCAGCACCTCCAAGTGAAGCTTGATAGCCATTAGAAGAAGAATGGTGCACTTGCCCAATGCCCCACCTGCTGGTAATGAAATGAAGATGGAGATGGTTGTCAATGATAACTCAAAGACTGGATGTGCCTCACAAAAGGCTGCACCACTGACATCAATGTCTTTGAAAGAAGCCCTGCATATTGTCAAGGCCCAGAAGCTACAGCAGCAAGCATGTTGTAGGAGACCAGCATCCTCTACCATGTAAATCTCCCTTTCCTTGATTCTTTAGTCATTCCTATAGTGCAGATCCTGTTCCTAAGCAAGTTAAAGGCCAACCTGAGCACTATTCATCCAACCTGTTCCATCTGTCCAACCTGAGTCCCTCAGATTCAAGTTGGTGAGTCTGGTTTCTTTTCTTTGTATTGGTTTCCATTCCAAGTGATTACAGGTTTGCCTGATGTAAGAAGCCATTGCTTCTTAGGCTCATATCCAGTCCATCTATAGTCTTTTGACTTTTTCTAGATTGTCTACAGTCTCTCTCAAGTATGCAGTCAATCCATGTACCATCTGTGTCCTATCTGTCATCAATCTGGTCCTGGTCCACCCCTTATCATATGTATCCAGTCAATTTGAGTCTAGTTTCCTTTCTTTTCTTTCAAGTACATACCATCTTTCACCCATTTGTATAACTGGATATGATGTGATAGTAGTCATGTTTTCTTTTTTTATTGTTGGTGATTTATCTCCACTGATAATGAGACGATGAACACTATCTTTACTTATGGGTATCTTATGTCACAGCTAGACTACCTGTCAGTCAAAAGTCAAGGGATATGCTCTGATTATAAATTTTGTATCCTCCAAAATGATAAGCATATTTTTCAACTCATTACTACAGTCAACTCCCTCCTAACTAATACTCTTCAGAACAGCCTCAAAGGTATGGGTTATCAGAGAGTATCAGTTGTGGTTGAGGTGTGACAGTTTTGTCACACCATGACCCCAAGTGGACTGAAAACATGGTAACTGGACACCATTGATTTAGACACAACATGTACCTATTTTTGAGTGAAATAATCAGTCAGCTTTGTATCCTTTGCACTCTGAATCAAGATGGAGTGAGTGTGTTGCCCAAAAAGCCCCAACATCATCCCAGTTTTGCATGCAAAAGAATCATTGAGTGCTCCAACATATCCCCACAACAGCAATGCTGCTTGAACTGCCTCACTATGCATCAGGAGTGTCAGTCCCTTTGCCATCATCTTCCATGCCTCTCTCCATCACTATCTTATCTTCTGCTTTTTCAGTGATGACTGGGGCTCATAGTCAGATGTGTATGTTGACAATGCAGTCCAACCAATTAATCAAGGTCACAGTGTAAGTATGCCAGCTTACCTTGGTCTTGTAACTATGTAGGTGGTGGGGTTGATTCAGATAATTTTACAAGCAGTGCTGGAAGACACAGCATGCAAGTTATAATGGTTAGAGAGGCTTATACCATCCACTCTACTGAATGCTAGTCATTCTGGTGTAATGGCTAAGTGTGGTGGTCTGATTGTTTACACAGACAGACAGAGGGCCAGCTTTTAATTCAGCCTTACCTTTCAGTCCAAAATCTGCTGGCAAAGTTCCTTTAAATACTTTTTTAGGACATCAGGCCAGCCAGGTATTGCCTAAAATGATGCACAACAGATGCACCAATGACTTTAGGGCAGGTTTAAATGTGGTAAAAAGCAAGACTAAACTTGAAATGAAATCAGGGACTCACATTTCATACAGTTTAGGTTGGTTGAAAATATTAATCCATCTAAGTTGTGGTAGTAAATATTTAATTATCTAGTGGTTATTGATTATGGGTGCAGATAATATCTATTGATTATTGGATATTGGGAATAACCTTGAAATTTCCCACAAACCAAGCTGGGATATTCCAAAACCTATGGGTTATCAGGAATTATTGGTTATACATGGTATTGGTTAGGAGGGAGTCAACTGTATCTCTGTCTGAACTTCTGCAGGACATTCCATTGCCACCCTCATTGTCCTCATTGTCTACTTCACTTTCAGCCCTTGTTCTCAACTAGATACCATCAACCCAGTAAACTGTCACTACTGGATACATGCCAGATACATACCAAATATGCACTGGATCACCCTCAAACTTGCAGGGAGCACTTTGATCCTGTTCCCTTCTTACTTTACAACCATTTAAAATCCCTTAGGGATGAGTACTGCTTGTACCCTTCTTGATTTTTGTCTACCTTGGACCAGTCCAGTGGTTGGCACTACACCCATTTTAGCTGTCTTTCAACTTGAGCCCACCATGAAGGATTCCAAGTCATATCTTTGCACTGTGTGAATTATATCACATTATTAAGAAATCAATTTGATAGCCAGTAGTGCATACTATTTATAACTCCACCAAAGCTAAGCAAAATTCCCACAGTGTTAGGCAAAAGATGTGTTTTGCACCTAGCATGAAAGAATGATACTACCATCAATCATCTTTTAAAAGAGTTTCTTGTCTTTGTCTGTATTAGTCCAGCCATATCTGAGTCTCTGTCTTCTCTTCTTGATCTCTGAAGAATCAAGTCCTGTTGTCAATCAGCCACTAAAGTTGACTAGGCACATAATCAAATGGTCTGCTGGCTCACATGGACCTCAGAGGCTTGACCTCTGGGTCAAAGAGATAATGCCATTTCTAGCAAGGTCAGGTGGACTGTTATACAGCAATCACAGACCTTGAGAAAAAGGTATAGGCATAGTGCCCATAGCTAGCTGAGTTGATTAAGACACTATACAGTGTGTGCCAACAAATACCATAGGCAGAATCTTCCTCTGCATGACTGGTGGGACTGGAAAAAACACTATACAGCATGTGCCAGCCCAAGCCTAGTACATGATGTAGGGAAGTAAGGGTAATGAACAAGGGTAATGTGAGTGAAAATGCCACAAGAACTTATTTAAAGTTCTCAGGCTGTCTATTGGCAGATATAAATAGTACAGTGTCATATGTGGTCATGTTTGTGTCATGTCATCCATGTATGATAACCATGAAAGATCATAGAATGTCATAGAATATTCAGAAACTTCTAATCTGCCAGCTTGCTCTAGGACTGGCCAATGGAAGCACAATATTTAAAATGTGCTTAGTTGGCCACTTTAGGGCCAGCCAGTAGAAGCTGATGACTCATCAATAGAAGCTCCTGAATTTGTTGTAAGAAGTCATAATGGGTCATAGCAGAAAAATACTCTGGAAGGTCATGGAATGTCATAGAACATCATGAGTCAAACATCATAAAAGGTCTCAAAACCTTCTGGAATGAGCATGTAATTGTCCAGGCCATGTGACTAGACCATGTGGTCTGAAGTCATGTGACCTCCATTTGAGTGTAAAAAAGCCAAAAAAAGCAATAAATAGAGAAAAATAGAAAAAGATATATCATGTCATAAGGTGTGTCATATTATAACAGCCATGTCTGGGATATCCTGGAGCTTTTCTAGATTGTCTATCAAAATGTCCTGTAAGTTCTGCAGTGGCCTTTCCTTGATCCTTCACCTGCAATCTTCCTTGATAAACATATCATTCCTTTATTTTCTTGCTTTGTGTTACTGACCTGCTAGTCTTCACTTATGGAGATTGTTAGAGCTGTGCGGATGAACTATGGAACTTCGGAGATATTGATAGGACCTTGGCTTCACCTTATGTGGTGCGCCACTATCCAAGTCTCAGGGTTGTGGTCCTGTATTTGTTGGAGAGTTGGAGGTGTGGAGTTGAGTTGTCTAGACTTGGAGGAGGATGAGAATATCTGTCAGAGTTTGGCAGAGAGCCGAGCATCAAGCTGATTGAAGAGAGAGAATGTCAAGTACTCAATTTGATATTATGACTGGAGATATGTACAGCAGAGATGGTACAGTATATATACTATGGAGTGCATTGGATTTGTAATAAAGTCATAAAGGATGAGTAATAGAATGGAGGTCAGGAAACTAGGAACCAGAGCTGCACACTGGTTGTGCAGTTCACTGGAGCTGTGCTGCACAGCAATGGGAAAAGGTACAGAGCATGAGATCTAACTAAATATGGAACAAAGACATAATGTGAGATATATACAGAGGTCTGGAGGAACAGAGATGCATATGTGGTGTAAACACACTGGAGATGGAATGGAGTTGGTGCTCGGAGAACTGGAGTTGTCATGGATATGACAGAGATAGCATTACAGTTCAGTCACCATCTCTTTAATAGGGCACTTGCAGCCATTCTGAATCATTTCCTCACTGCTTTTGAGTTTTATGATTATGCTTCATCTACCAGTGCTACCCTTTCCCTGGACTTATCAAATGTGTTTCAATCCATTTAATCTTATGATACTGCACCTCATTGTTTTGCATACAAACTGGTGGTGAAGAAGGTTCACTCAGTCCCTGCTCCCGTGACTAAGAAGTTCTGGATTCTGTGATACATATCACCAGATTCACTTCTTAGACTGCACACCTTACTGTTTCATCCACCCAATTTTGTTCTTGGACAATGCTTCATCCAATAGTGCACTAAAAAGTTAGATCTCAACTCTGAAAACTGGCATTTCACTGATGAATTGAAGCTTGTCTGATGATTTGTTCACATCCATGAGAAGGCTTTTTCTCAGGTTCTTATCAATTGCAGGTGATTTAATGAATGGTATTTTCTGCTAGTCAAGATCTCTACCATTCTTCACATCCTGTGGATCCTGCACAACATCTTGATATTTCCTGCCATGCAACAAGGGGTGATTTAAATCATCAAGGGCTGGATTACATCTGACATGTATGAACTGTCCATGGCCATCTACCAGTCCTGCTGATTCTGTGTCCTCAAGCAGGACAAGAAGAGCCTCCACCTCATTCACAACTTGCAGCTACTTAATACTGTTATGATCTGGAACACATCTTTTCTCCCATTTGTTGAGCAGCTGGTGGAATTGTTTGCCTGACACATTGTCTATGCTATGGTAAATTTGTCTTCCAGCTATGATCAGCACCCACTGCATGTCAAATCCCAAGACATGACTACATTGCTCACTCCTCTCAGACTGCATCAGTTTATCACCCTTTCAATAAGGTACACTAACTCTGTGCATGTTTATCAGGCAGATGTGGTGTTTGTCCTTCAGGACAAGATGCTACACCACACAATGCCCTTTATTAACAATCTCCTGGTCAAGTTGTTCAAGATCCAGTACCAGAACACGAATGGCTTCTATGAAACTATCCTGGAGAACCCAAGAATCTGACAATTTATATGGAGGCACCTCATTATTTTAAACCAGATACTAACTTGTTTATAAGTCATTTGCTCTATGGTCTCTGCCAAAAAGTTCATTCTTGTGGCCTTCAATATGAGGATATTTGAGCACAAGTGTACATTTGAAGGTTGGATCATATATAAGGCCAAGATCCAAAAGATTCAGGACTGGCTGAAGTGTACTTCCATCTCAGAAATGAAAGAGTTTCTAGGTACATATGGATTTCTCTGTAATTTTATTTGCATTTATGCTGCTATCTCTTAGCCATTGGTGGAGTTGACTCAGAAGAAAGTTCTGTTCATGTGAGGCAATCCTTAGCAGAAGGCCTTTCTTTGTCTCAAGGCAAGATTTTAAACTTCCCTGCACTTTGTCCTCAGGATTATGAATCTGGATGGAAGGTTATCCTGGCTGTAGACATTTTCAAGTTAGAGAGGAGAGGAAGTGGTATCTTAGTTGTTTCAGATTGTTAGTGCTCAGTGAGACTGAGAGTCAGTATTCACAGGCAAATTTGAAGCTTTATGGCCTGTTTCATGCCCTCTGTACTCTCCATGTTTTTATCTTTGGTGTCACTAATTTCACAGTTGAAATAAATGCAAATTATGTCAGGGAAATGATTAACAACCCAGATCTACAATAAAACATTACCATCAATCACTGGATCACCAGCATCTTCACCTTTACCTTCAATCCTGTTTACATTTACACTGACAAGCAGACTGGGGCTGACATTTTTCCTACTGGCTGCCCTTGAAATTTGATCCTTCCAAAGACAATGATCATAAATACTGGCTAGATGATATGTATTCATTTGCTGTAACATTGGTAAATGAATACCCCTTTCTGCAGTTTGTTTATCCATTCTCCCCCTGGAGCTACCTTCCTTGCTGGTGTACTGGTTTTTCCAGGTGGGTTACAATAGGCCATACATGGTGAACCTGAATGTCTACCTGGTTTTTATTGATTACTGCATGTTCACTGATACCATTGCACAGCCAGGTTTCCAACCTGACAAGAAAACCAACCCTTTCTTTTTCCAATTCACCAAGGCTAAGGTAAAAGACACCTGACTCGACCTTATCTGCACCTTTCTTGCTACCAAGAACTATTCCCCTGATCTCTTTGCCAAGTGGTTTCATTCCTTTGTTTAATCTGCTTTCCACCTCTTCCTCGTCAACAATGTTCTCAGGTGTCAGAAACCACATGGCCATCATCAGGTTGTCATCTTCAAGGGCCAACAGTATCAACCGATTAAGGAGGCACATGATGACTTCAAGCACAAAGGAATCTACACAGTTCAAACTTGCCTCCTTCACCATTTCTGGTGGCCCATGCTTGCTAATGATGTTAAGTGATACAGTTGGACTTGTCATCAGTATCAAACCTTTCAGACTACTTAGTTTCACATTCCCCCCATCATCTGTTTCATGCCTGGTTTGTTTCATTAGGTCAACATTGACACAAAATTAATTCCTACAGCTGGCAGTCACTGCTACCCTGTTCAAGCCTGCTGTTTCATGACCTCATACCTGGAACAGTGCATGCTTCAGTCAGAGAATGCCTGTGCCCTCACCTTTTTTTATTTTTGAGAATATTCTTTGCCAGTGGAACTCCATTTTCAAGCTTGTTACTGACAGTGGCCCTGCTTTCATATAGGCCTATGACCTCCTTACTGAATGGTATCATATCTGGCATATACAGATCTCTTCTTACAATTTCCATGAAAACAGAGTTGTGGAGATGTAGAACTATGATGTTCAGGAGGCCATCATCAAAAGCTTCCTGTAAGACAAGTTGTACTGATATCAATCCATGCATACTGTTACAATCATCTAATCTATGGTATATAAACATCTCACATCACTCCCATGCATTACAATTACTCCAGAAACTCTACATGCAAAGCTAGACTCTATGACATTGGAGATAGCAAAAACTCTAGGCATGACCCCACAACCCTACCCATGCATGAAGTATGACATCATATGCATTCTAGAGTGCTCTAGACCATTCTATGCATCATCCATTACCATTAAATCATTCATATATGATCTTTCATTCTTCCACAGCCTTGCACATCAAGCATGTACAAGGCTGTAGTGTGCTTCTATATGATCTCTAATATATTAGATACATGCACAGATAGCATGGACATCTCAGATTAGTGTACAATATGCACAAACCCCATGTAGTATACAAAGGACAGTCTTGTCCTCTCAGTAATTTCTCAGCATCAAAGACATCAACTCATCCATCTCTTTCCACTTTCCTTGGCCACTGAGCAATCTAGAGCCTTCACTGGTTCCGAGTTGTTTCACATCCCATCTTCTAGGTTAAGAGAATAACTATACAAAATTCAATCAGACTATCCTACCATTTCATTGCACATAGTGTTAAGTCATGTTTCCCATTTGACCTTTCAGAAGCAGCTTTTCTTCTTTCCCCTTCAGAACCTGATTTTTCTCCTACCAAGTTGCTAATATCATGGCAAGCCTGCCAATTTGAAAAACAACAAGATGATCCCAAGGCAATCTCGAAATGGTTCATGAAAGCGCAGTTTGTATTTGTTAAGCACCTCAAAGCCATAATGAAGAATCAGATTAAGATCTTTGACTTCCAATCAGAATGCCTAGTTCTGGTCCAGAACTTGAGAGTAGAGAGGGAGCTAAATCAGATGACAAAGCTAAGGTACCTTGAATTAATGGTTGTCCTTCACAGAATGGCTGGAGATTCATACATGTTGGCTGAATTGAATAAAGCAGTGTCTGCCCTCTCATACACAAAATTCTGCCTTGGGCTGTACTTTGCAAGATTATGGACAGCTATTCTTATAATTGAGTTGACTGGATTGGATAACAAAGAGTTGAATGGGATGAAAGAAAGAGAGTACTGGAAGGTCAAGGACCTGCAAGAGCTATCAGATGATAATGAAAACCCATTCCTGCATGACACCCCATAGCTGATGAAGACCATCATATCACAGACAAAATACCATCTGTACTATATATTTCTACTCTATGTTTCATCCCAGGTTTCATCCAGTGGTATGCTTTATTCTGGGTTTCAACCAGTGTTGTTCATCTGCCTCTGATCTCATCATAGCAAGAAAAAAAACTGCTATAAAAAGTCAGAAACAATTAAAACTACAATAAATCAATTTTATTTTTCCTGTATCTAGTTCAGTCTGAGAATGTTTACATACAATATACTTCTAGACTACCCATACTACTAATTATGGCTTAGAGGTTAATGAGTTGCACCAAATGTCATGGTGTTCTTGATTAAAATTGACATTCCACTGTCTAACAGTGGGTCCAGGTGAATTGTCAATGTAATGGAAGTTATACCACTCTTATAAGTCATAGTTGAAGCCAACCAGCCACCTATACAGGGGTTGCCAGCTCACACTGAACACAAGAAAGAATGCATCAATAACTAGGCAAGCTAGATGGGGCACTATACAGTGCACACTAGCAAGGAAACTGGTAGAGGTCTAGGGTAGTGGACAAGAGATTGTGACTAGGAATGCCACAAAAACTTATCTGAAGTTCTTGGGCTATCTATTGAATGGTTTGTATAGTATGGTCATGTGTGTGTCCTGTTATCCATGTATAGTAACCATGGAAGGTCATAGAATGTTATGGAACATGAGAGAACTTCTGATCTGTCAGCTTGCTCTAGTGCTGGCCAATAGAAGTACTGTATTTGAAATGTGCTCAGTCAGCCACTTTAGAGCCACCCAATAGAAGCTGCTAAGTCTTCAATAGAAGCCCCTGAATTTGTCATGAGAAGTCATGATGAGTCATGACAGAACAACACTCTGAAAGGTCATGGAATGTCACAGAACATGATGAGTTAGACATTATGAAATCTTCTGAAATGAGCATGTGACTGGTCATGTGCCAGTTCATGTGACAGATCATGTGACTGACCATGTGACTGACCATGTGACTTCAAGTCATGTAATCTGAAGTCATGTGAGCCCCATTTGAATGCAAGAAAGCCAGCAGAAATGGCAGGAAAATGAGGAGAAAAAAAAACATATCATAACAGTAGGAGTTGACAGTTAACATGGATTTGCAAAGAATTGCATGGGAATCTCCAGAACAATAAGAATTATCTGGATTAACTGGCCTATCAATCGGAGAAAGAAGTTCCACCATAATAATTCATATTCTTGAAAAAGTAATAATGTGAATAGAGTGATGTTGTAAGTCTCAGAAGGAGAAGCCAGACTGATACCACTGTATGTGGAGAAGAGGATCCTATTCTTGTACATAAAAAAGCAAGGAAGTATACTCTGATATGATTTGATGGTCTCTGCAGTTGTGATTTAGAATGGAGTAACATCACTGGTGAAATTCAAGTGTACCATGAATGAAGGCATATCAGAGGTTTTAAGAAAGGAAATATTCTGGTCCTTATGGAGAATCAGTTGGTAATACTTCTTTGGTAGAAAAGTCATTGGTTTATTAAACACAGCTTCTCTTTTTGATTCTTCAATGATATTGTCAGCATAGATGGTACCAATTTTGTCTACAACATGTTTTTGAAGCTCCTGTATTTCATCTGAAGTAAAGTAAGATTTGAGAGCAGGAGTGGCAGTGTAAAAGAAAATTCCTTCCAAAACATTTGTCAGATAATCTGAAAGATGTCAAGGAGAATATTCTAGAACCTGTGAAAGAGGAAAGAAAAGGATTTCAGAACCTAGAGTAACAAATACTGGAAGTTGAATTTGATGAGGGAATTTGACTAACTTAGTGGCTCTATCTAGAGGTGGTTTGATAGAGTAAAGGAACCCTACAGAAGCAGAGATGGATCTAGAGACAGAAAGCAAACATTTTGTTAAACTTATATAGGAAGAATTCTTTCAACAGCAGGTTCTTGTTTTATAACCCTAAAATGTCTCAAACCAGGCCTTTCAGAACTGATTTGTTGATTTTCCAGATGTTGTTCACAAAAAGTGCAAGAAAGGTGGAATTGATAGATGTTAGTTACCTATCAATGAAAGCAGTTGAGTTTTTCAGGGCAAGGATGAGTGGGCAAATAGGCTGATATAGAGGTAGCAGCATCTTACCTTGTTAAGGAGGGTTAAGATGAGGCAACAAGAGCAGAGATGAAGAAATGGAATGATGAGAATGAGGATGATCTCTCCAAAGGTGATGAGTTTGAAGGTGAATCATGAATCTCTTGAGGGGCAGATCTAACAGACACTGTAATCAACAAGGATGTAATGAATTAATTAGTCTGTTGATTTATAATGAGGGTAAAAGAACCATCTACAATTTAAATGATAATGTTTTCAAGTGAAAACAGAACAAAGAAAGAGCCCTTAAAGTTATAAACAATAGGATGGTTTAGCATGTTACACTTGCCTTGGGTAGAGGATGAGTGTAGCCACTAAGGTGGATCTAGGGTCAAGAGTTTGAGGGGAACAGGGCAAACCATTTCATAAGGATGAAGGTACTAGGGTTCAAGGTGAACAAGGCATTCTCCTTGCTCTGTCTCAATGATTGAATGTTAAAGAAAACTGAGGGCTCAGCAATCTAATGTTACCAAGGGATAAGGGGTTCACTTGAACAGCATAGCATCAAGAGCACTACAAAGTATCAGAGAACTAAGGAATTTCTAATGAGGGACTAGAGATATGGGTGGAGCAAAAATCTGACTGTATTGAGATATATGAGGGAAAGGTCTAGCTTGGAAAATACATGGCAAGAAGAGGGTTTATATAGGCATAGGAAGTATCTAGGGTAGGTCAGAAAGGAGTTGCTGATGAGGCAAGTGAAATTGCATGAAATGCAATGGAAGTGGAATGTGTAAGTACAACCAATGCTCCATCATCTAGATGGCAAAGCCTCTTGAGCTGTGCAATGATGGAGAAGAGCTTGATGATGGTGAGATCAGCTGGCACTGGCAGAAAGGGCAGCATATCTGAGAGTGACTGGGTGCAGTGCAATGGCAGATGGAGTAGATGTAGTTCTGGCAGTTGATTCATTGGTGGCCTAGACAGTGGCAGTGATGACAGGTTTCATGATAGTGAAAGTGTGACAAAGGAAGGAAACTATCTCCATTGTTTCCAGTCCAGTGGGCTTCTGCTTTTTTGACAGCAGCAAGCTCTGTGGGGGTCAGGGGTTCTGATGATGCAGAGGAAGTGCAAGGGTTCCAAGACTCAGCTAGTTCTTGAAGGTATCAATCAATGTCATCCAAAAATTCTCCCATCTCCATCTGATGCATAGTCATAAGGAGGGGACTCTGTAACTCATTCTGAATGTCTCCATTATGTTGGCTGATGTGGGTGGCAGCATCATCTGTAATGCCTGGAGAAAGGAAATCCTTGGCCATGAGTAAAAGTCATTGGGTCTGTATATACCCACAATAAAGGGTGTACAGTGGAAACAGGATGTTGAGGTGGAAGGAGATGGCTGTGGTAAGGTGGGAGTCAACAAGTCTATCAGCCATCAGGCCAAGATTATGAGTGAAGGTGAAAACAGTGACTGAATCTATGGGGTGAGGAGAAACTGCAGCAATGGTAAGTATGACAATAGTAGGAAAGGAGGTAATTATGGCATTCCCAAACTGGAGACAATGGCAGGCAGGTATGTTAGCACCAGAGATGACTTGGATGGTTCTTCATTGGAGAAAGATGTGGTGGTCCAGCCAGAGGTGGCTACAGTAGAAGAGGATTCTATAGTAGGAGTGAGAGACAAGGGAGAGGAGAGGGTATATACAAGGGTCAAAGTGATGGTATTCTGAGAGGGAGACAAGGACATTGTATTTATTTTTGATGATGGTTTTTTGTTTTTCTGTGATGGTATTTCTGAGGGAGTATCTAAAGAAAAGACAGAGGAATGGAGTTTTTTATATTTAAGGTTGACTTTGAATTTTTTAAGTTCCATTCTGGAATCCATGAATTTTCTTTGGCTGAGTATCCCTTTCAACAGATCAGAAACATGCAGGAGGATGGCACACTGCAGTGACATAAAATCTTTTCAATTTCATACTCTTTATCACCCCCTACAAGGTCTGGTGGCAGTCTTGAGAAATTCTTTCCATGAACAGTGTTTTCTTTGTACAGAGATAAAAGAGAAGTGTGCAACACAGGGTGTATCTTCCATGCCTGTGGAAGACAAAGTTGATACATGATCAAGGCCAGTACCTTCATTATTGTGAAGGTTTTTTTTTTTTCATTTGGGAATGAACTTCAGATTTGCAACAGAGCAATGCAACAGAGCAACAGAGGTTTATGACTTCAAGCCAAACATTGTCTCCTTTGAAGAATGGGATGAAAGACCATTTGTTTTGCAATGCCATGACTTGACATGTGAGTTCATGAGCAGCAAGGGCTTCATCCCTAAATGCAGAGAGAGATTTCAGGTGGAGGTCTATGGTAGAAAGGTTAAAATTGGGGGGAATCATAGGAAGTTCATAGTCCACCATGAGGTAAAATGGTGACTTGCTGGTGACAGAGTAGGGGTGGTGGTTGTGCACAAATTCAGTGTGAGTAATCTGGTCTGACAAGAAACCAGGGTTTGTGCCACAGAAGATTTAAAGATATGTCTCAACTTCCTGATTGACATGTTCAGTCTTGCCATTCAACTGAGGGTAATAAGCAGTGGACAAGGATAGATCATAGTTCAAGAGATGATCTAGCTCTTTAGCAAAGAAAGAGCAAACTGTGGGCCTCAGTCAGAGATGATCTTATCATAAAGACCAAAGTGAAGAAAGAATTTGTGGAAAAAGAGTGTTGCTATACCCTCAGTGGTGATGGATTTCTTAGTTGAGCAAAGAATTACCCCCTTAGTAAGCCTATGGTTGACCATGATCAACATGGGATTAAAGCCAGGGGAAGAAGGAAGATTCATGATGAGATTGCACAAGATCTGCTGAAATGGCTGGGTGCAGGTGGATTTTATTGGAGTGAGTAGTGGTACAGTGGGATGAGTGTTTGCCTTGCTTTGTTGGCAAACAGCATGGCCTTCTATATATTTTCTGATGAATTGGGCCAATTCCTCATGATCATGGCATTATTCAAGAATCTCATGTCAAATGTTATCTGTAGAAGGAACATAGATACATCTTTTGTAGAACAGGACACCATCAGTATATGACCAATCAGAGAGATAGAAGTGAAAGGCAGGGGAAACTTCTTCTTGCAATGCCTGAAGAGCTTGAAGGACTACAGAATCAGAGGACAAGAATGAGGAGAGTTTCCATGTAAAGGAAGAGTTGATGAGGTTGACAAAAAAAATCTGGAAGCAGGATCATTCCTGCATTGTCTTCTTCATCTATAATGAGGTCAGAGTGATGGGAGTGTGTGTCAGGGGTGGTGAGCTGTGAGCTGGGGATGTGTACCATTTTTAGATTGAAGTAAGCAAGGTCAAGGAGCCAGCAAGCTTGCCACCAATTCAAGTTCTGGGGCTGATGGAAGTGTGTCAGGTTCTTGTGGTCTGTGAAGGCTTGGATCAGGAAGGGAAAGCCTGAGAGGTAGTGTCTCCAGGCTTTCAAGGTGTGAATGATTGCAAGAAGTTCATGATCATAGATGTTGTAGTTGCTCTTGGCAGGAAAGAATGATTATGAGAGATAGAAGCAGGGGTGCTGATCTCCATTGGTGTTGGTCTAGAGAAAAATTGCTTCTATTGCAACCTTTGATGTATCAGTCATGATGGCAAAGGGTCAGGAGGTGTTAGGGAGGTGAAGAACTGACTTTGGAAGGAACAGTGCCCTCAACTGATTGAAGAACTTTTGGCATGCAGGAGTCCAACTCCACACAAGGTTTTTCTTGGTCAGGTCAATTAGCAGGTGTGTGATCAAGGTGTAGTTCATGATGAATTGTCTATAGAAGTTGGTGAATCCAAGGAAGGACTAGACATCCTTAACTTTCATGGGGGTAGACCAAAAGGCAATCCCATGAAGCTTGACAGGGTGATCTGTCTGGGTTTGACAATCATTCCAAGATATACTCTACCTCAGTGGTGGCAAATGTGCATTTATCAAGTTTTAGATGCAGGTCAAGTTCCTGCATTCTCTGGAGGATGTGTTTTGTTCTTTCTTTTTGGAGTTTGAGATGTGGGGAGAAGATGAGAAGGTCATTCATATAGATGATGAGCCATCCTTCAGTGATCATGTCTCTAAATGAATGTATCATTCATGAATTGTTGAAACATAATGGGGAAGTTTGTGAGCCCAAAGAACATAACAAGAGATTCAAACAGGCCTGTGTGCATAATAAAGGCAGCCTTCCATTGGTCACCATCTTTGATTCTGACATTGTTGTATTCCCAATAAACATCAAACTTTGTAAACACCTTGGCATCTTTGAGCATATCAACCAGGTCAGAAATTGAGGGGAGGGGATATGCATCCTGAACCATGTGTTCATTCAAGTTGTGGTAGTCTTGGCAGGAGTAGAATTTGCCATCCTTCTTTTTGATGAAGAAGAAGGGTGATGCTTGAAGGGAGTTTGATAAACAGATCTTTTCAAAGTCAAGATAATCTTGGATAAAGTCCTCAGTGGCTTTCTTTTCATCTGGAAACAATGGGCAACCTTTTCAACTTTGGAAACTAAGGAATTGTTAAGGTATATATTGTGATCACATGGGCATGATGGGGGAATGTGGTCAGATGCTTTTTTTGTAAAGACATCAAGGGGATATCATGGTATCTGGCTTGGCTTTTTCAGCTGTAGCTGTGAGCTGAGTGGTGGTGATGACTTTGTTTACAAACTTCATGTGATGGAGGGTTTCTAGGGGGGTGAAGTGGGATTTAAAGTGGGCTACACAATGGAGATCAGCAAAGTTTTTGGAAACCATGACAAGTTCAGATTCCTTGTTCTTCTGAGGATAATTAAAGAACCTTTTGTCATGGACTTGATAAACCATAGTCACTTTGAATGCAGTGGTGGAGTAGAAGGTGTAGTGCAATTTGAGATTAGCAACATGGGATTGATATTAGTCCTTTGACTTGTTGAGGGTTTCAGAGATCATGCAGGTCTGTTTAGAACAGTTGATGAGGGGTTTGACCACCTTGGTCTAGTGAAATTCAAGGATGATGTTCTGTTGTTCACAATCCATGACATAGAAGAGGACCTTCTTGATGATCCCTTCAATGTTGACAAAAAGTGTAGTAGAGAAAGACACCTTGCCTTTCTTGTTCAAGGACATGTCAAGGTTGCAGACTTGGAACAGTTTCTCAAGTCAGGTGGTTGGGAGTCTGTTCTTCCAAACAAAGCCCCAGTCAATGCAACTGATATCTGTGCTGCTGTCAATCAAGGCATGGATATTGATGGTTTTCAATGTGTGCAAGGGTACAATGAATTCAACAGGTATCTGCATAGATTTCATTGTATGATAAAGTTACAGGAGCAAACACTGGATAGAAGGTGGCAGATGTCAAGGCTGGCCTTTATTTTAAAAATCCTTGGAGTAGAAGCCAGTTATTCTTCTGACCATTTCTTGTTCTTTGTCATCATCACATTTGTTAAGCATGGGAAGGTTTTCTGGGTCCTTCTTCTTCATCTTCTTGATGGTCAGTTTTGGAGGGTCTAGGAATTGTTGGACAGAGTGCCCAGGTTTCCTACAACAGAAGCAAAGTCCCTTTTTTCAGCATCATTGTTGTTCTTTGTTTTGAAGGGGAGTGGAGACAGTGTTGACATCCATGGCATTGGGATTTCAGAATGGTTTTGATGGTGCTGGGGTGGCATAGGTATAGGAAGTGTTGGTCCTTCTTTTGTGTGCTTCAGTGACAAGGTTCACTCTTTTTCATTGTTTCTGAAAGGAGGTTGCATGTTTATACCATCCTTCAATGATTTCAGGGATGTCCTCCACAGAGAGGATTTGGATGCTAAGGGGTGGTGCAATGGCCAGCTGGTAGAAAGAGATAAGGATGGTGTCAGTAGCCAAAAGTCTTGCAGTGTAAGCTCGGAATTCAGCATTAAAGTCTACAATAGGGAGAATCCACCATTCTTTCTTAACCTTGGTCACACAGGCAGATGACAACCAGATGAGTATGTCAGCCACTTGATCCTCTTTAAATGAAATATTTTTTGGACTTATCAACAAAGTCAGATCATTTTCCAAAACTTTTCTCAGTAATGGCATTCTTTCTGAAGGTCTTGGCCCAGAATTGGGTAGAACCTTGAGTCATGTATGAGATGGTGAAGGCAACTTGCCTGTTGTCAGTCTTATAGACTTCAGCATTGACTAAGAGGTAGGCATGGACAGTGTCCAGCCATTCTGTGGCATTGGCAGTGTTGCCATCAAAGAGTGATGGGGGGTTGAGCTTTAGCTCTGTGGGTTTCGATGAGGACATTGTTTCAAGGGAACTAGAGTGTCAAGTGGGTTCAGATGGGAAAAGAAAATTCTACCAGACTGTGGCATGGGTGTTGGCAATAGAGGGGTTGGCACCCAGTGTAGAAAACTACATTTTTCTCCAGTGATATCTCGTCTTCCCTAGCCATCTCTAGACTCTATCCTGCACTCCAATCAGTCTGAGACCACTTTGTGCTGATGTATATCCTGACCCAAGCCAATCTGGTAGTTGTCTAAAGGTTAGTTTTCGATCTGTCTACACTTTGTCTATAGTTTGTTTCAATCCAATGTTCTGGACCCGAATTAATGTGCACAGGATACCCATCCAGTCCACTGAATACCAGATTCCTGTGCATCAAATCACTTTCCCACACACTGGATCAGTTGTTTTACTGTTGGTTTACCTTGTTTTTCATATATCTTTGTTGTACATTGCTAGTTAGCTATGGAAGTACCTTACCACCACTATCATGCAATTCATCTACTCTCTATCCTAAGCCTGTAGTCCTGTTTCCTTTCCATTTCCTCCAGTCCTGTTTCCAAGTCCTGTACACCCAAGTTGGTTTTCTAGCCCTACTAAACAGGGGAATTTCAGATACAAATTTTCAGCATTCTGTGGACACTCAGTGAGCCATCTTTACAGTCCTCTTCTTTTCTTTTCCTCTCTTTGCAATTTTCTGGGTTAAAAACTACACTCACACCCTATACTTTGCTTAAGACTTCATTCTTTTGCTGTTTTGCACTGGGTAATGGATGCAGAATGGGAGAGTCAGTGTGCTAGATCAAGGGTCACTTCTATATCCTCCTTGGTGGGCATGTATAAGTCATTGTCTTCTCAGGGAGTTCAGTTGTGTGGAGGTGACTCAGAATCTAAGGGATCATTGAGGTGTGAGTGCCAACAAGTATCAACAGGGAGTCTTGATGGAATGGTGGCTTATCAGATGATAGACAAGAAGGAAAGCTAGACCTTTTGTTATGCTCACCTCAGGTAGAGGATAAGCATAGCATCTAAGGTGGGTCTAAGGTCAAGGGATTGAAGGAAATAGGGCAAGCCATTCCATGAGAATAAAGGTACTAGGATTCAAGGTGAACAAGGCATTCTCCTTGCTCTGTCTCAACGATCAAACATTGAAGAGAACTGAGGGTTCACTAATCTAATGTCACCAAGGAACAGGTGGTTCACTTGGACACCATAGCCTCAAGAGCACTACAATATCTCAGAGAGATGAGGAATTTCTGATGAGGGACTAGAGATGATGGGTGGAGCAAAGACCCAAGTGTATTGAGGTACATAAAGGGGAGGTCTAGTTTGGGAAATGCATGGCAAGACAAGAGGATTTATGTAGGCATAGAAAGTATCTAGAGTATATTAGGAAGGAGTCACTGATGAGGCAAGTGGAATTACATGAAATGTGATGAAAGTGAATGGGAAGTCATGATATCATAGTTAGCAAAGAAAAGAAAAGAACATCCAAGTCGGGACTTATATCCATATGTAAGTACAAGAGGTATGTGTCTAAAGAGAAAAAGGGGCCAATCATAACATAGCGTCATCTGTGTGACATTATCCAAGGCTAAACAAAGTCTGAAGAAGCCTTCAGCAATACAGTAGTCCATAATGGCAAGGTATGTGACAGGAAGTGTGCAAAAATTACATTGAGATATCTTATGTGGGGCTCATAACCTATAGCAATGTAATGGTCCCTTCATCTTGTTCTCAGAGATAGCAGACAGTCCTACCATTCAAGAGGCTGGTAGGAAGAGGTAAGGTAATGAATCTTGGTGCAAGAACTCACCAAGAGTCAACAAGATATTGCAAGATAGATGGTCTAAGAGTGACAGGAAGGACAAGACTCGACTGTTTGATTTTCTAGAAAGGACTAGAAGAGCTGCAATGATTAAGCTTACATTATATACAGTACAAGACTATTTGTTTCTATATATGTATGTCTTTATCCTATAAGCATAGGTATGAGTCATGAATCATGACTAGAGAACTGATATATTGGTAAGGTTAAAGATACTGTTTAAAGGCATAAGCATCTTATAACTATGGAGAAATGATGAAACAATGTGATAATATAATATGATTGATGATCATATGGTCATGATCTAGAACTTCGATTATGTAATGAAGAGCAGAAAGTGAATCTTAAGTTTTAATACTCCTTTCACACTCAGTGGTCTTTGTCCTCCTGCACCACATGTACTTGCATTGACCTTTGGCATCTATGCAGGTCTTACAGCTAATAACACCCCTTCATTCTAGCCATCACAATGGGGATGTCTTCTTCATTAGAATTCTTGCAGGAGTGCTTTTAATGAAGGTTAGTGAAGGTCAATTGATAAGAGAATGTGTGTCTTCCATGGGAGGATCACCATTTTATTGAAGTTCCTGCCCTTGTCTAATTTTATCATTGTCATTGTCATTAATAGTATTTCTGACAGTTTCTGAGTTGAAAAGAATGTTCTGGAATTTTGTTGAACTCCATTTGTGCTGCAGCCAGCACTGAGTATATGACTTGAGCAATCTTGCAGGCCTAAGCCTTCCACATGTTGGCCACTTCTTGAGCTTCTGATATTGCCTTGAGGAGATCAGGCAGAGCCTAATCCTCCTTTATATCAGTGTTTCTGATTAGCTGCATCGCAACCCCCAATTATGTAAGGCTTGTGCCAGCCCATGTTGCACATGGCATTAAGCATGCAGAGAGCTGCTTGGTCAAAATTTCTGAAGGTTAGGTTTTCATCTTGTGTGACATTGAACTTGTGATATGCATAGACCAAGAAGGCAAAGGTATGAGATCCATCAGATATAGGAATAATGAAGAGAAAGTTGTCATTATCATTGCACAATAAGGATCATCCAGCTTCCTTGAGGCCATCATTAGTGAAGCACTGGAATTCGCAGAATTGATGGTTTTTGAGTCTGTGGATTACCACCATTTCTGGAAGAATGGGAGGTTGTGATAAGACAGGATGGTCGAGAATGGGTTAGATATGTTCTTCTTGTGCCCTTTCTTACAGATAAGAGCTGCCTCCTCTTGCTATTCTTGCTGGCTTGTTCTGCTCTGTATCATGCAGCTTCTGTGGAAGCTTCGGCATTGTGTCAGTGTTGGTCCCATGCCTATCTGTCTTTCCACTTTTTTATTATCCAAAGGGAGTGAAAAGTGCTTACTGCTTTTTGCAGGGTGAGGTAGATGTCTATTAGGTTTTCTGTCTGCCTCAAAGTCATCAAGAGCAAATTCATCTGGAATAGAAAGATTTGGATCTTCCATGTGTTGTCAGTGAATATATGGAATATTGAGAGGGAAGGTTTAATGTGCAAGGTATGTACAAAAGAAGTGTAAATAATAAGGTAATGCCTGGATTTCAACCAGTGAGTGAGGTGACAGGAAGGAAGAAGTGCTGCCTTCAACTTTCTAATGCACAGATCTAACTCTAGAAAGTCAGTGCAAGCACTCACAGCATAGAAAGCAAAAAAGGCTGTATTACTACACTTCCATATGCTCATATATGTATACTTATCAGATACACTCCACACAACTCATGGACATCTTAAATTACTGGACAAACATGCAAAGTATTATATGAGAACAATGCTAAAAATCACCAGAAGCCAGTCTTGTCCTCTTGAAATTTCCTCAGTACCTCCATCATTGACTCACTATCTCCTTGTCTGAATGAGCAACCTAGAGCATTTAGTATTTTTGAGCTGTTTCATATACCAGCACCACTTATTTTAAATTGATATAACAGTATGAATCATAGTCTGATGTTAGTCTTACATCATTAATGTTGTGCTTGGCCCAGACAGAGGTGTGTGTGGATCTTGAGTGAAGGCAAATATGGAAAGAAATTCAATGCAAGTTCAAAGGTTTAAGGAGTCAAGATAAAGAATGATGCTTTGTTGTTCAGCAAGATCCATGACTGTGATAGATTTGACATCACACAATGTTGCCTCAAGAGTGCAACAACATTTTGTCCTGTTGAGAGGATGGTATGAGAAATATGCTAGGCCATTTTTATTTTCAAAAAGTTACAAGGTAAGTCTAGCTTGATATTACCAGTTTGCTCAGTAGGTTTAATCATGAGAAGAAACACTCAAGAATAGGCATATGAAACACATATATGGAAGTAATGAAGAAAATAAAATATGGGGAAACATGATGAAAGCTATATGTATCAGCAATGAAAAGAAAAATGTCCTAGTGGAGATCAAACCCCGTGGATATGTAAGAGAGACCACATGACAAAGAAAAGAATAGAGCTGATTACAACATTACCCCCATTGTAGACTGAAAGTTTCTAACATTTAAAAGATAATTGATTGCATGCTCACATGTGTTTTGTAGCTTTGTCATATTTTGTATCACCCATGTAAGTTACATGTACTTCAATCATGCATTCTTGAGGACAAGAATGGCATGTCTGCTTTATGGTATTTTAACATGGACCTGCAGGTCTATAATTAAGGTGGAAAATCATTCCTACTACAGTCTGGCAGTTGCAAGAAATATTATATATATACAGTGGCTCAAAAAACTGTCGAGATGTTTGTATATTTAGCATTAAATGCAATACCTTTCACTAATTATTAATTCTAGCCACATGGGCAGAGTGTATGAAATAAAGTGGATAATAATGGCTTTTCAGTGATACAAGAATGAAGAGATTTGATTTAGAACTGGCAATAGCTAGTACTTGATATGGGCTTCTTTTGCATTGATACCTGCTGCAATTCTTTTAGGCATGCTTTCTATCCATTTCTGACACTCCTCCACATAAATTCTTCTCCACTCTTCTACTATCCTCTCTCATAGTTTGAATTCCTGTAGGAGCACTTTCATAAGCTAAGAAATGTCTTTCAAGACAATTCCAGGTATGTTCAATAGAATTATGGTTAGAAGATTGTGCAGGCCAGTCAAGAAGCTTGATATCTTGTTTCTCAAACCACTTTTGAACCCTTTTGCAGGTATGCATTAGATTATTATCTTTCTGGAAAATGATATCATCTTCTGAAATTCCACACTTCCCCATACTGTGTAGCAATCCTTCCTCTAAAATTGCCACATACTGCTCAGCATCCATCCTTTTCTTTACCTCATTCAAAACTCCTGCTCCATTCCATTCTATCACCCCCTCACAATATTATAAACCCTAAGAATGAACCCATAACCTTTACCCATAATCATAACATGTATTACCAAACTCACATATGATTGTCCATTCTTTCATATTCTCATGCATCATGCATGTATAGGGCTGTGGCATGCTTTCATATGATTATAAATACATTAGATACATGCACAAACAGTATGTGGATTATAGATTACTAGTATACAACATGTACAAACTCCTATGTAATATATAAGGACTTGAATCAAGCCATCAAAGGACAGTCTTGTCCTCTCAGTGTTTCCTTAGCATCTATGATGTTGACTCAATCTTCCCTTGCCCAAACAAGTGACCTAGAACCTTAAGTTATTCTGAGTTGTTTCAGTGTATATCCTAGAGAACAGTAATTTATATGACAGTCCATGTTTTGATCAACCACTTTCTAGGTTACTATAGCTTGTCATTTGAGCATGGAATCACAATTCATATAGCTCAAGTGTCAACTGCCAGTAATAATATTTTTTTCTGTTAGTTTTACCTCTCATACAAACTTTAATATGAGCCTGCATTCTTATAATGTGACTTGATACCCTTTGGGCCTGCAGGTTTGTCAACAGAGCATAGCATGTCAGTTAAAATGGGCCCAGATATATAATTGTGCATTATCATTTACATCCAGATGTATGTATGCCTTCATTTGCCATTTTTACATCAATTTAACTTGTCATACTAACAGAGGCGCACAGGTCAGTTCCATGTAGCAAGCGTGACTGTTGAAACTGACCCAAGCATATTCTGGAGCATCATCATTTACATCCTGATGTATGGTTATGGTCTGACCACTATTCTGCATATTTATTTCACTTGTCATATAGACCTGTGAGCCCACATTCTTGCATTTTAGAATGACCTCCATGAACACAGGTCTTCTTTTGAATGCAAAAAAACTGTTGAAACAGGCCCAATTGCATGGTAGTGCATAATTTACATGCTTTGATATATCATTTTTTTACATCAGCATTGCTTGCCTGGTTCATATACATGGGCCTGCCTGATTACTTCCCAAAATGACATACACAGGCCCACAACAGGGTGGCAGTCTAAATGGTAAAAATGTCATTATGTGCAAAGGACACCTTCCATTTCAGACTATGCATGCTGTGTACCCTAAGAAGGCTCAGCAGGGTGTGCCATTAGAAACAGATTCTGAGAAGCCATGTGAAATGGTATACAGAGTGTCTCATTGTTAAGGGGCTGCTCAAGAAGGGGTATCAATATCACACTATTTCATCTGTGCAATTATAACTCACTATTTCACAGCATTTGAGTGCTGAAATGGGGCCACCCCAGTGGCCCAGGCAACTTAAGGAAGTCCATCTTGTTAAGACCAGATCTCCTCCACTGAAACTCCGGTCAGATATCAGAGGCCAAAGGGAAGGAATTGCTGGAGATGAATGGAGGTCTGGAGGGGATACATGACTTGTGTGTCATGTCTCTGCACTGTCACAGCCTTCTTGATTGGAGATGCATCAGAGAGAACTGGAGAAGAATAATAGGAGTGATCTAAAATGGTATTCAGGCTGAGCTATCTATATACAGAGTCAGAGTATATATACATATGGAGGAAATTGAAGGCTATGTAAATAGGTAATATGGAGTCAGAGAAGTTATAACTGGAGCTATGCTGCACAGGGTCAGGGGAATCAGAGGACTAATCTAAATATAGAACAAAATACATACATATATAAGGAAATCAAAAGGATGTCTGGAGGAACAGAGTTATGTATTGATGGAGAGTGTGCTGGAGGTATGTGTGGAGTTGTATCAGAGGCCAGAGTTGACTTGAATGTATGGAATATGATGCATCTATAGGATGGATAAAAGCACCCCATAACGTGAACAGGCTGCATGCACTCTTGTTGGCTGGAATAAATCAAATTATGAAGGACATGTGAATCTCACTATGGAAATACTTGAATTCAAGGGATTCCACCTTGGAATGGTAGGCAGACAACATAGAGGGTCACTGAAGCTCTGGCAATGCTGGCATGGTGGACTAGTGTGCTGTGCACCCTGGGTGGGAGCTGGGCTTGGATCAACCATATGCAAGGGTACTAACAAAATCTGTGCACTATGAAGGGGCAGAGATACCCTAACTACAAACATAAGTAAAATGAGAGCTAGATGTAACTAAAAGACTAACCTCAGCTGTTGCACAGTGGTGCCAGAACAACTGAGGAAGGAATTATGAAAGTGGACACATTAAATGGTGACAGAGATCAGAGTGCATGAACTCATATGTAACTCTGATGTAATGTCTGAAATAGGAAATATGAGGTCTGAAAGAGAAAAAGAATGTTGCTGAGAGTGGAACCAACTCTGAATAACTCCAGAGTCAGTAGTTGCACTTTGTAGAAGAAAGTTTGGAGTTGTGCTGGAACAGGCCTGGAGTAAGTTGGAGAATCTTGGAGGAGTTATATATTTAACAGGTACACAGTCTATCACTCCAATGGTCTGCTCATGAGGGGATATCTATTTCAACTGTGTGGTCATCTGTCATATCCCATGTAATTTAGACACCTCTGACCTCCAGACCAACTCTGGAACTCCATTCCTCCAGATGCATCTCAGATATCCTTGCATATTTTCCTTGTTCTGTATTTAGTTTCATCTCGTCCCTCTGATCCTTCTGATGCTGTGTAGCACAGCTCCAGCTTATTTCTAACATGGAGCACAGCTCTGGCATATGACTCTCCGACCTCTGTCTTACATATCTACATAGCCCTCTGTTACTAATCTGCAGTTTCTCCAACATATATATACTCTGATTCTGTGTGTAGATACCTTAGCCTAAATATCATCTTAGACTACTCCTCCTATCTCTCTCTGAGTTTCTCTGATGTGTCTCCAATCAAGAAGGTCATGACAATGCAGAGACATGACACACAAGTCATGCATCGAGCCTTCACCCCTCTGGACACAATCCTCCAGATCTCCAGCCATCTCCAGCCATTCATTCTCCTTTGACCTCCAATCTTCGACCGGAGTTTGAGTGGAGGAGCTCTGCTCTTAACATTATCCTATTGCAGCATTGAAAATAGAGACGGTCAGTAGCTGTGCACCTGACCCACCATACCATTGGATAGCAGTTCTTGACATGATGTATGCACTGCCATTGGCAGAAATACTCCAAATTATGTCACAAGGATGCTCACTATGGGATAAAGATGTGCTGCCCAGTACATTCATAAGAGATGGAGATCCGGACAACACATGAGAATCCTGAGGTCTGAGCAATGCCACAAATAATCTAGCTTTTCAGGTTGGTTGGTGGCAACAACTGTAACAATGGAAGCAATGGGGAGAAGAGGAGAAAGCTGCAGGTACATGTTATGGTGATGAATCTGTGAGATGAGAATGAAATCCTGCCAGCATGCAGCATATGAGTCACCTGCCCTATATCAAACACAATGCAGGTTCAAATTACTGCTGCCCGCTTATCCTGTCACATGTAATGTGAGTGCATGCACACAGATGCCAAATGGCAATATGACCTGGAAAGCAGAAGTGTCCACTCCTCCATTGGCTATCCTGTAATGAAATTGAGGTATGTTGTTTCAGGGATACAATGTTATCTGACTAGAAGAAACTTGAACTTTGGATGTGAAGAGCTCCTAGAGTAACACCAGTGTTTCAAGTGGGATTTAAAAAAAATATGAAAAAGATGTAGCAGGCTCAGGACTCCATGTACATCTGTTGCAGAATCATTATCTTTAGTCCTCTGGATGAACTTCCAGTACTTTTGGCAGTGCTAATAGTCCAAGCACCAGTGGGACGATTGGAGGATCTACTAGAATCTTTAAGTTACTTGGTCAGTGGACACCACACTCATGGGTATATGTCAATTGAAAGTACATTCAAAATAACATAAGATTTCGAAATTCTCTAGCATGATCTATGCTAGAGTTGTTGGCAGAGCACTGCCAGTTATGCTGGTGGCAATCACTGGGGTGGCAACCAGTGGCAGTAGGTCAAGGCCTTGGGCAGATGTTGGCAGAACTAAGTTAGAATGTCACAGCAAATTATTTGTGTTGTAGGAGATCTCCTGCAAAGATTCTTACTGACCATTTCAAACAGCTACAGAAGATTGATAACAGTCAAACTGATGGATCTATGAGTGCAAATACTGTGGTCCAAATGGACCTAATGCATGTATTCAAGGGAGAGATAACAAGCCTTTCAAACATATGATCTACAAGTGTCAGCATGCACCACAAGAGGCAAAGAATGCAGTCCATGCATACCTTGCTGCAAAAGCACCAGAGCTCCTTCCTGATGCTATTGACAGTAAGCTGGCATCAATGAAATCTGAAAACTCACCTGTCGTGCCTGCAAAATGCCCCAATGGAACACTTAAAGGATACATGGATGTGACACTTACACCAGCACAACTGCCAAAATGTGATACCTCTGATCTCTGGTCTCCTCTGAGGTTGTGTACTACAACTCTGAGGTCAATGCACACTAAGTCCCTTAACTCCACTCCAGAGCATCTCAGAGTTGATCATTCATCCAAGTAAGGTTCTATTTCTTCTCTCGAACCTAATATATCATTTTCCGGACATTACATCGGAGTTACATCGGAGTTTAGCGCTCGGATCTCCATCCTTATTTAGGCACTCGACTTTGTCCTTGCTTTCTCAGTTGTTCTGTCACACCACTGTGCAACAGCTGAGGTGAGCTTTTAGACTCTTTTCTTCACTATTCTTCACTTATGTCTGTAGTCTGGGTATCTCTACCCCTCATAGTGCACAGATTCTGTCAACAACAACAGCATGCAAATGTCAAGCTATTTCAGTGGGTAAAGCATGGATTAACAATGCAGCTGATAACAGCACACACTTATTTTCCCAGATTCATTGTTCATGCCAATCTACCTCTCTCAGTTTCAGAGAACTGGTATTTTTGCCATTTTTTGAATGAAATTTGCCTCTCATATACAGCCCCATCATGCTATATCCTATCTCACTCAATCATGGATGATGAGCTCACTAGAGTTCAAATGGAGGAGATTAGGGACTTGAAAGAAAGAAAAAGACTGACATTGCTAATGAATGATTGGGAAGACTTATTGAAACCTTCACTGTATGGCATGATTGCAACACAGGTCAATCAGTATCCTGCTGTACTTCATCTTGCTGATATGTCAGGCCATTGGAGATCTGTGGATGCACTGCTTGAGGTAGCCACTGAAGCTTTAAATGCTATGGAACTCACCAATGGGAAAAATTTCATTGCAACAACAATGGACAATCCTATTGTAATGCAGGCTTTCTGCAGGTTTCAAAACCAACTTTACTGGGTTCTCAATTCACTTACCATGGCAGACATTCCCATGCTTTCTACATGGAGTTAATACAATCATTGGCAAGATCTGTTCATATCCATGGATAAAGCAGAGTATTGCTAAGGCTACAAGAATCATGACCTTCTTCAACAATTCTCACTATTGGGGTGAACAGCTCAAGGAGAAGGCAGAAAGGCAAAGTGTGACACATACTTTAAAACAGAATTATGAGTCCTGCTGGTATGTCATGATCCTTCAAGCTGTTAGTGTAATGAACTACCAGTATGTTGCATGAATTACAAGCTCATGTGCTAGTATAGTATTCACATGCTGATACATATCAGACAACCACTTACAGTTTCCTGCATTTGACCCAATGCAATGAAGAAAACCACCTGTGGCCCCTGAGGTCATCAAAATTGTAATACATGATGTTGAATTCTGGCCTGAAATGGACCAACTCATCAGAACAACCAAACCTCTGGTTGATACCATTGGAAATTGTAAAACCTGTGAAGCATTACTTGCTTCATGTATGCTCAAGCTTATATGATGTGCACAAAAGCTGTCACAGCTCCAACTCAAAAGTGGTGATGACACTGGTTTCTGAATGTATGCAAAGCATGTATTCAACCAACAGTTCCATGCCATGAACACAGATCACCACTTCCTTGTTCTACTTCTCCATCTGATGTGTTAAATGCCAGCAATCTCTCAAATAGCCAATGGGAGAGGTTTTGAATTCATGGTTTCAACTGTGCTCTTGATTGCATGTTAATGGAGGTAGAGGGAGGGTGAGGCAAAGAAGCTTGTTTATGACCTCAAGGAGCACCAGAAATGCACTGGGATTTATAAAGGCAGCCAGGCAAATGCCCTTGATTGGTCAAAGGATCAGCCTATCTTGGCCAATCAGTGCCCACTGAAAGTGCTGGCTGTTATAATTCACTCCATTGTTCCCCATGCTGCTGATGTCAAGCAGTACATCTCTGGGCTTGATGGCACACAATCCATGAAGCATTGCAATTTTACTGTTGAAACATTTGAGGCACTTAGCAAACTTTGCTCAAGTTACTCACTGTCATGATTTATACTCCTCTGGAGCTCTGTTCAATGGAGGTTCGAGGGATAATGGTCAACTCCAGGGCACAAGGACACTAGATGAACTGAAGGTTCAATGGAGTGACATACAGAGGTGACAAGATGTAGCAGGATGGAGATAAGGGGTTGTGGAGATGAGGACTTGATGCAGAATGTATGTGTCATGCCCTTGTTTACTGTCAGGTCCTCATTTTGAAGATAGGTGGAACATGGTGAAGAGAATATAAAGGAGAAGGGAACTTTGTCAGGATCAGACAGAGTTAGAGGAGTAGAACTTGATGTAATGATATTTGAACCAAGAATACAGGAGGAGATTATAGTACTTATATACTATGAGGGCAGATCAGAGTCTGGAATGAAGAATTGTCATATCCTGTACATTTGAGTCAACTCCAACCTCCAGACCAACTTCATGCATCCCTCTGGTGACTCCTCACCAACTCTGGAACTCCATCCCTCCAGACACACCTCAGATACCCTTACATATTTTCATTGTTCTGTATTTAGTTTAGTCTCACTCCTCTGATCCCTCCGATGCTGTATAGCACAGCTCTGGCTCATTCCTGGCCCAGAGCACAGCTCCATCACTCAGATATCCAACCTCTGTCTTATACATCTACATAGTCCTCTGTTACTAATCTGCAGTTCCTCCAACTATATATTCTTCAATTCTGTATGTAGGTACTTTAGCCTGAATATCATCTTGGACATCCTCCTCTTATCCTACTCCAGATCCTCCAATGCATCTCTGATCAAGAAGGCCATGACAGTGCAAGGGTGTGACACATAAGTCCTGTGCCAAGCCTTCACCCCTCCAGACACAATCCTTTGGATCTCTGGCCATCTCCAGCCATTCATTTCCCTCAACCTCCAATCTCCGACCGGAGTTTGAGCGGAGGAGATCCAGTCTTAACAATAATGCAGGAGACCATATGTAAAGGTACAAAGGTGGTTGGAGATCATAAGATACCAAGGGACAATGTACATAGGATGAGAGAACATGGAATGTTATGTAGAAGTAACATAGAATGGTTCATAGGGCTAGAGAATGGAGTGAGCATAAAAGGAAATAAGATCCAGACCAATCATAATAGATTCAATGGGGAAAAGGGTTCTGATATCAGAGATCTGATGAGAGGTAGGATGGAGTCATTCAGAGAAGAGAGTGTTAGAGTTGGAGGTGACATGAGGGGTATCAGAGGAAGTTTGGAGGTGTAAGGATTGAGGTTGGGATGGGATATGACATTTAGACCATTTGTACAAGAAGGACTGCACAGCAGGAAAATCAACCCACCACAAGCACAGCCACATGCATACACAACTGACACTTGGAATTGACATGGAGCTTGCAGAGGATCTGATCAAGAACTTCATGTGGACTCCTCCACTCACAGCTGGGTCATTGAATAACAGTATACTTGCAGATCCTGATGCCATCACAGAAGAGGAACTATTCAAACAATTTAACAAGCTATACAACAAGAAAGAGTTGGATCATGTTCTTACCAGCCATGTGGGTGATGCCATAGATCCACAACTCACACTTGATGGATGTGAGATGTTGAAGGGTCACGTTTATAATTGGAATGAACTTGAGTTTGTCAACAGATGGATTGCATCAAAGGGTTTTGTTGAAGATATCTCAGCATCGGACAAATCAGCTGATGAAGAGTGGAATTTAAATGCTTTGTTGTCATCTAAAGGAGTTAGCACCCTACAGTACTAGTTTATCCCCAATATTTGGGGGCTACATCAAAAATACTTTTGTCATGATCTGCCATTTTGCCAACTGCCATTCTGCTGTTTTGCCAGCAGATTCAAGCTTGAAATAATTCTGTCTCAGACACTAATCTATGCATATTCCTGAGAGTGGCTGATTCAGCATCAACAAGATGTCAAACTTGTGTTCAGAATATACCTTGAGTCTCACAAAGTTGCACATGATGGTGATGGATTATAAACTCATGCTTCATGTACCACCAGTTGATTGTTCTCTGTGACAGACTTGACATTTAGAGCTTTGCTAGCAGTGAGAATCTTTTTGAGAGCTGATGGCAAGATGGAAGGTGATTTTCTAGCTGGAGAGGATATTCTTCTTCTGGTTGATCTTAAAATCTGTGGCAAAATATTGAAGAGTGTATGAATATATACTACAAGGTCTAAGTGCAGGTAACTAGTAGTTAAGGAACAATCTCACCTCAGTATGAACAGAGTTGTGACTGAGGTGCAGAGTCATGTTGACTTGAAAGTTATCTACAAGATTATGTAACATGGATCTTGCTGGACCATTGTATGGACTGTAAGAAATAATGCAACAGAGGGGTGAGTTAGAGGAGGAAGTAGTTGATATAATAATGGTCACTGAGATTTTTATCACAGGCAGCTGACTTGACAAGTTCCCCCTTTCAGAAGGTGATGATGGTGGTAGACACATATATGAAGCTAAAATCATTGAAAGGAGTGTGGCAAAGCTTTCAAGTCAGGCACTGGAGATTTTGTTTGTGATGCCCCAGCCCTGGAAAGGTGGTGGCAGCATTGTCATTGATGTGACTCTGAGAAGGACAGTGGATGTAGCATTATGAGTACATTGAGTTCACAGATTTTTATGACTGGAAAGCTGTGTGTTCCCTGTGAATAATCTAAATGGAGGATGGGATTTGGCAAATGGCATATTTCTTGATCTGTCATTGTGTCATATCTTGTGCAACTGAGTCAACTCTGACCTCCAGAACAACTCCGCTAATACCTCTGGTGACTTTTCACCAACTCCTAATCTCTGAAATTCCGGACATGTTATAGATATCTGTCATATCCATGACAACACCAGTTCTCCAAGCACCAACTCTGCTCTTACCTCCCATGTTAACTCACCCATTATTCATCTATGCTCTTCTGGACCTCCATATATATCTCACATAACTTCCTTGTTCTCTATTTAATTAGTCTCATGCTCTATACCTTTCCCTGTCTCTGCAGCACAGCTCTGATGAACTGCACAACTGGTGCACAGCTTCAGCTTATAGATCTCCAACCTCTGTTTCATCACTCATCCATTATGACCTTCTTACAAATCTGATGCACTCTGTACTATATATATTGTACCACCTCTGCTCTACATATCCAGTCATAATATCAAATTGAATAGTTGAAATTCTCTCTCTTTCATCAGCCTGATGCTCAGCTCTCTGCTAAACTCCAATGGATATCATCCACTCTCCAAGTCTAGACAACTCATCTCCACAACTCTGACCCTCTGCAAATACAGGACTACAATATCAAGACTTGGGCAGTGGCACACCACATAAGGTGAAATCAAGGTTCTACTGATAGCTCCGGAGATCCAGAGTTATACCAGAGTTCACCTGCATGGCTCTAACAGTATATTACAACTCCCCACTGTTCAAGTCTCTCCATTCTTGTACTCATGTCTATCTTCACTTCCTGCTCTCAGTCCTCTGGTGTCTCTGGCACAACCTCTCTTCTGTCCTCCCATTACCATTCCCTTAGTGTCTTCTCCAACTGCCACCGAAATCTGGAACCTATCACTGAGTTCCAAAGTTTCTCCACACAATGTGTTCCTCTGTCTGCATGTCAAGCATGCATCATGCCAACTCCATCTACTCAAAGCATCCATGCTGTGACACCCAGACACTTTCCCCATACCCCTTTCACCCATAGTCACTCTGGAGCTCCGGATGAGCCAGGAGTTGTTCCCTACAATGGTGAATCTGACTCCTCTGGTGACAACTACAACAAGTCTGTTTCTCAAATGCAATGAGCACCGTGGCATGCACCATTCATGCCCG
>JBBPTO010000240.1:0-39019 GCA_038094155.1 Pulveroboletus cf. aberrans | reverse complement strand
ATCCGGGGTCACCGCTGAGTGGCCCGGCTTCGCTGGCTTCACGTCTCGGCGCCTCGCCTTGACTGCAGACCAATTAGTTATCATGATTATAATAATTAATTATCTGATCATTTACGATACCAAAACTGACGTTTTTTTCATTGGCTTTCGGTCACGCGACCCTGGGAATCCGCGCTGCCTCCAAAAATTTCACCAAATTTACCAGACCGTCTATCGACGGTTTGCCTCATAGACGGGCTGGTCACCAGACTAGCACGTGACATCGGTGAGTCGTTCTGGCAGTTGGTACTCAATGTGCAACCAGCCCCCACAAGTAATTGCTGTAGACTTAGAATCTTTAACAGTGGCCATGCTTGAATGGACAAGCACGAACTTCAACCTGCTCCTTTCAGTTTTTCTTCGATGCCCTTCCGAGGGGGTGGGCGGCTCTGAGCAACACGAAACACTGGGGCAAGGTCATCCATGTCACTACAAGGGTCCGTTTGTACTTCAGAGAGGAGATTACGTCGCGCAGACGTCCTCCAATCCTTCCACCTCTTCGTGCCTACATGGCAAGCACATCCAGTGTCATCCATCATGCACTTTTCTTTCCGCGTGCTTCCCAATATCCTCGGCCCGTTTATCCCCCCGCCCACCCGTGCGGGATATCCTTAGCATCACAGATTGCTTCTTCCGGATCCCGACCATGGATCGCTCAGCCGGTGCAGCACGCCGTAATCGTGTGGGACGCAACCCGTGACTGAGGCGGTCCAACACATGACAACACACTCTGGCTGGGCACGCCTCCACCCCCGCATGCGTCTGGTGCACCTGGGACACCAAATTAAATTAGGAACGCTCACAATGCTACTGGCATCCACAGCGGAAGGGGTGTTGAAGAAGCTGTCGGCCTTGTTCGAGTCTGCGTAGATGAGCGCGTTGTCCGTCATGTGTTCGGTGGTGGACTACAAGAGCTGGATGGGGTCGGAGAGGGAGAGCGTCGCGTTGGGCTCTACTTGAAAGGCGTTTGAGACATTTAGGCAAGTGGGGCGGGCAGACGTCAATGTTAAGTGTGGAGAGCTCACAAAAGCGGAAGCGGAAATCGCACCTTATCAGAATTCCGTGCTAAACAAGCGACACTGTACTACGCAGGACACAATCCGATATTCGTGCTGCCTCATGGTACACCCCCATAACCGTGGTCAGGTTCAGTCGACTGACCTCAAGATGCTTAACTCTCTGGCGTGCATACTGAGCGGGATATCGAGAGCTATGGGCCGTGATCAGCTGAGCCGTCAACCTTATGGAATCTCCAGATGCAGTGACAGGAAGTCAAGATCGAGCACTGCACATTGTTCTTAGTCATTGCTCAGACGACGAGGCATCCTTCATCGGGTGAGCTAAGCACATTTACGTTGGTTCAACAACCAAAATGTTGTGCTTCAGACACCTTCCGGAATCCTTCAATATTCAACTGACGCCGGACCATTGATTCCCACTGAAAAGCGGGTTTATTACGAGCAAACATCTATGAGAGGACGACAGCTGGATGAAATTTCTGCTAGATCGAGATGTAGCCGACTGTTCACAGGGCACTCCTTTGCGTCTCGCCGGCTGGAATTGACCCAATCCACTTAAAATCAATCTGGGGGCACTAATCAAAAACCCCGCAGAGGCCAAATGTATTAAATGCGATACATTTAGCCCAACCACATGACCATAAATTGCACCATCATTTTCCAGGCCCCACCATCTATATTTCCTGTGTCAGTTACACGCCGTGATCTTTTGATCTATGTGCGTACCATATCATACCCAAATAACAGCCGACCTCCATGTTGCTTAATTATTACTGCAAATGTCTATCCATAGCTTCATCCATCTATTTTATCCGCTGTATATTCCTCAATTGTCGAAAAAAACCATCTGAACTTGGAAGAGATAATAAATGCTTAAAATGGGCATCACAATAATCTAATAATTACATCATGATCATTGATCATGCCCTCGAGCGCCGCAGGGCTGCGCGTGGCTGTGTAATAAGCCCGAGCTACTATCGGGCCATCAAGTTCTTCGTGTTTCAATCGTCCCAGTCAGGCCCTAGTACTTTCAAGGTATCGTATTCTTCTAGACTGTTCGGAAAGGCAGGCGCAAAAGAACCCTCAAGACCGAAGCATTCACGACACACTTGAGGTCCGTCTTGAAGTTGGTCGCGCTAACGGCACTATTTCTGATGTGTCATGTGCACACACCTGTATATAGTCATGAAAACGCAGTTAGACTAGTACGATCTGTATTCATGATTCCACTGTTCTCCGAGAGGGATCTGGTCACCCACGAACACTGTCCCGTCCTTCGGTGAGTGCTGCTTCAAGTTCGGAGAAGCATGCTTTGCGGTATCCAGAATACAGAACACTATTGCTCCAATTCTGCGGTATCCATATGGAGCATTTGTTTCCCATTGATCTTATATCCGCCAGGCATCTCACGGTCATGAGAAGCACCTGGCCAACTTGGAACGTGTATAAAAGCCATGATATCCAACAGCTGATTGCCGAGCCCTCCGATTAGCATGACCTGCTTCCAGCCTTCGAATCTGGCGCTCGCTTTTGCAACCGCTGTTGTAGTGGTTTCTGCTCTCACTTTATTCAGGGGCCGACGACGGGTGGTCCGAGGTTCCCTGCTCCCTCCTGGGCCTGTCCCTCTTCCTTTCGTGGGGAATATCTTCGGTATCGACGCCAAGAAGCCCTGGATTACCTACGCTAAATGGGCCGCCCGTTATGGTTTGTCCAGTTTCCGCGTCAGCGGTTTGAGCTTCATCCCACCACAATAGGTGATATCTTTACGATCCGAGTGTTGAAACAAGATATCATTGTGATCAGCTCTGAGAAAATTGCCAAGGAGCTCCTTGAACGGCGCTCAAGTATTTACTCGGACAGACCCCACCTTGCGGCGAGAGATCCGTGTGCCACCCTCTCTGAAGTTATCAATATATCAACCTGAAATTCATCTGTTAGATTCGGCTGGTCGTTCAACTTCGCTTGGGTTGGGTACGGCGAACGTTGGCGTTCTCAGAGAAAAATCTTCCATCAAACCTTCAGGCCTGAATCTACACTCACTTTTCAACCTATTCAACTGAAAAAGTCGCTCCAGCTCGTCTTGGATATTCTCAATACGCCTCACGACTATTCCGCGCATATCCAAAAGTAAGTGTCGCTTGACTGAGGGAGTAAGTTTGCGAATGAGTCGACTGTGCCCAGGTTTTCTTCAGCTGTGATCATGTCGATCGTGTATGACTACGAAGTTGCCCCTAGTCATGACCGGCTGGTTGAGCTATTCGAACGTGGGAATGCTCTGGCCTTGGAGGGCCTAACACCCGAAACCTCATCTATCCTCGATGCTTTCCCTTTTGGCAAGTAATGATATCGAGCTTTTACACCTGTGCCTTCAAGCTGATCATGCAGTCCACTCCAGTGCTCCGCCTTCCTGCGTGGTTTCCTGGTGCTGTTCTCAAGCGCAAGGCAGTCATTTCCTATAACTGTGCCATGAAGATGATTACGGAACCCTTTGAACACGCTAGAAAACGCCAGGTGAAATTTGAATACATCTGGGTCAGTGGTGAGGACTCATAAGAAGCAGGCTGCAGGTAGTAGTACATCAGCAATGGCAATTGATCTTCTGAAGGGGATGAAAGATACTGACGATATTTCACAACTTGAATTGCTGCGAGACACGTGTGCGACAGCTTTTGTAGGTAAGTCGTTTGGCAAAAAAGTAAAATCGAGTTCACTATTCAACTCCAAATCTGACAGCTGGTGCGGAGACCGTCAGTTGTTTTACCAATATATGGTCCGTTCGCATCAACTCATTCTTTATAGACTGCATCGACGTTGCAATGTTTCATGTTTGCAATGTTGCAACATCCGGAGGTGCAGGAACATGCGCAGGCAGAAATCGATGCAATCATTGGCGCAAATCGGTTACCAAATTTTGATGACAGACCGAATTTGCCATACGTTGAGGCTGTTTTGCTGGAGACATTGAGAATGTACGCTGTCGCCCCGCTTGGTAAGTATGTTGGCTCTGATATTGCGTTTTGGATTATTAAATTCCTGTTAGCAATTCCTCATGGTACTACGGCTGACGACGTTTATGAGGACTTCTTTATCCCAAAAGGTAACAATATGGTGAAAGTTGCTATACCATCATTTCTAACTTCCGTGTACGTTAGGATCCACGGTGGTGGCAAACATTTGGTCTGTGCACAAGCTTTGGGTCATACTTCTTGGATCCTGACTGGTCATTTCGAAGGGCCATGCATCACAACGAAGACATTTACCCTGAACCAGACATTTTCAAACCCGAAAGATTCTTCAAAAATGGGAGGCTCAATGGCGACAAGTCTGTTGACAGCCTCGCTTATGGATTTGGAAGGTGCTGCGTACTTGCTTCTGTTGTATCTCATTACCGACTTTGTGTGTCAGACGTGCGTGCCCAGGTCGTTACGCTGCCGACAGTTCAGTCTGGGCTGCAATGGTGTCGATTCTGTGCATATTCAAAATAACAAAAGCCCTAGATGACGGAGGAAAAGAAATTGATTTTGAGCCCACTTTTACCACGGGGGTAACCACGTAAGGTCTCTTAGAGCAGTTGCTTTCCTCTGACGACATATGATTTTGCAGCTGTCCTAATCCATTCCCCTGTGCCATCACCCCGCGGTTGTCGAAGACCGACACCCGTAAGCTCGCAGCAGTTGACATCTGAAGAAGGGGATTCCATCGACACAAATACATACTAGTATGAACATATCTATGTGGATAGTATGTCTCTTCACCCAGTCTGGCAAATGTGCACGTGATCATTCCGGATGACCGCGGTAGGCAAGTGCTAGTGAGGACAGTGTTCCTCAGAATTAGGTTCTCGAGTCCGTTGCCCTCCGAGGTTCGCATTGGTGTCGTTCGGGTGACACGCACTTTTCTCCTAGATAGTCCGAATCTGCAGTCAAGTATGTGGGAGATCGAATCCATAATTGTATCACTGGAAATTGTCATTTCTTTCTTCACTCGCACCTGCATAGTTCTCCTCGCTCTCGCATTTTCCGCGCCTCTCCGAGTCCAATATCACAATCATTATACGATTCTAATGCACGTTGTCCTTTCATGGCTTAGTTCCAGCCTGTTTCCCCCTCCCATTGGATTCCTTAGCACAACTCCGTCCCTCCGCGCGCTCCGGGTCCGAATGCCAGGCCTTCTTGTGGCCTCTTCTCTCGGATCCGTTGCCTTAGCCTGAGGAGATGCACCATACGCTCCCCGCACTCCTTCTTACAGTTCACTGGCACACGTCTCCATCCGTCTCCCAGAGATGCCCAGCGACGAGAGCGTGTGCATCCCACTCTCCAACGCCACGCTTTCTCAAGCGCGTTTACCAGAACATGCTTTTGCCCATTCTGCTCATTTCCCCACACATTTTTTCCAACATGACGTCAAGCCTTACGGGGGATAACGACAGGACTGACTCCCCTACCAAAGGATTTTGTCACGTAGGCTGGTGGGCCCCTACTTGCTGGTGATGACATTCGACAGGGGGTGTAATGCAATACGTGAGACCAGCAACGGTATCGATGGTCAGGATATTTACATAGGCCAATCCGAAAGAATATTTATATAAGTGCTTGACTGGATCGTCAGGCTGGTACGGATGTATGTACACCGTGCCCGTGAGAAGGCTGTCTCCAGTCATCTAACTTGTCATTGAAAACCCATTGAATCTGGAACGTCTTGTACATGAACCAAGTTGGGTGACTAAACACCTTAGAGTTATAACTTAATACCCTGTTGGTTCCTGAACGTCCTGCTGTCATAGGTAGGTTACCTTCCTCGCATACTCTAAATGGTCTGCAACACGCAGTCGACCACTGCACACCGGCGCTCTTCGACGACGACTCGCACCGCCTCTGAAATAGTTTCCAATAACAACATCTGTGGACCTTTTCCCTCCATCGCAAGATCAACACTGATCTTTCGCCCCCATGCCCAACCGTTTGACGCTGCTACGGCAATCTGGGAATAATCAGGACATTCAGGACCAAACCCGACTGTGAGTTCATCCCCAACAGATTTAGAGCCATGTCCCGTCGGATGGATTGCAAGCATGGAAGATTTCGGTCCTTTCCAGCCACCATTGTTGAGGACAATCGTGAGGAAGGGCTACGAAACCTCATTAGCATCTCCCACGGACGGACCAATACCATGAGATGGCAGCTCGGGTACTTACAGTTTGATACCGTCTTGCTATCCAAAACGCACTTGCTGGGACACCGAACAAGAAGGTGCCATCACCGACGATGGCTACGGCAAGGTCGTATCCTGTCTTGGAATTGCCTTTCTTCGCCACGTGACCCCCTAGGATAGATCCAATACTCGCACCAAGTGCCCAGCCAAGGGAACTACCACCTGAACAGATAACTTCTCCGGCAACTTCTGGCTGAGTGTGAGACCAAGTCAGTGGGTAATTGGTAATGCTTTCATTCAGGATGAGCGTGCTTTCATGCGCAATCCCTCTGGCAGATATCGTCCTGCGAAGGGCACCCACGATTTGCGGTGTTGTAAACGGTGCAAGACCCCCCGGACTCAAAGTTGCGGCCGGGAAGGATTCCGTAGCAAGAAGCTGTGCTTTCCATTCTTCATGTAAGTTTTGAATCGATTGCGCACGTTCGGAATGCTCATTAGAAGCGCGGTTGTCAATGGCCTCCACAAGCTGAGTGAGTGCGATGGTTGCGTCGGCGTGACATATGAGGTCCGCTTCGTCATGGTGCATACCGAGACTTCGTTTAAGCGGATCACCGCTATCGATAACAAACACTTGCGCAGCCTCGTTCGGTCGCTCATGTGCACCGACTTTATCCTTGTTCGTCGGGATCCACGCCACTAGGGCATCAACGACGAGTATCACATCGGCCGATTTCAAGAGCGGCGTTTGCGTGCCTGGTATTAAAAAAGATATCCCGACGAGATAGGGATGGGACGAGGGCACGTTAACCGTTGTTGGACAAGTCAGAAAAACTGGAAGAGCAAGAACGCTTGATAAGGTGACCAACGCATGCGTTGCCTGATGTTTCCGTCCAAGGTTAGACGTGATCAAAAGGGGTGATTTAGCGTGGACGAGAGCATCTGCAATTCGTCGCACGGCTGGAGATAAAGAATTTAGTTTGCGGTAACGTTGAATTGTAAGACACTTAACCTGACGTCGGAAGTGCCGCCGGTTCAATAGACGGCCATTTGGTAAGCGTAATAGGCCTCTCGAATAATGTCGAATCAATTTCCTGTTCCATCGTCTCTCTCCGGGCCCATAGGTAAACAGGACCCTTGGGCTCGCTCATTGCGCTATAGCCAAGTGAGCGAACCCCACATGCGGAGCAATTACAGTACGTACATCTGGAGCGCACGTCGAACCTGGTGGGGTAAACTCTCTGGAGAGTTAATTTGGGCTGTATAGCGCATGTACTGGCGCACGATTGCCGGTTGGTCATGTACATCTATGAGCCGCAACATCAATACACCCAGCCTCCAACTGCAGATGTAATCTACCTTGTATCGAATGTATCCATTCATTGCGCGAACCCCGAAGCTCACCCTCACACGTGAATGGTGATGCGCCAGCGTAAATCAAGACAGGAGCCTGACCCCTGTCGGCGTTGTGAACAGCTCCAGCAAGCGCCTGTGGTAGCCAAACGCAAGTAAAGAACAATGCTAAGCACAAAGATGGCCTTACCTGGGTCCCGACATCAACATGAACAATGACTGCGGCCGGTCGTCCAGTAACTAATGTGTACCCATGCCCAGCACTCAACGCAACCATCTCATTAGGACACGTCACAATCTTGAGTGCGTGGCGCCCTCTGGTCGCTCGCTGACGCTCGAGGTCTTCTAGCAGGGCTGGGTGATCGGAACCCCAGTTTACAAACACATGGTCAATGCCAACCTGTGCCAGCGTATGGAAAAAGAGGGAGGAGGTAGTCAACACCATGATAAGGACAGCGTGACTGGCTTGATCGTGTCCTTTATATGAGATCATATGTCATCAGGGCTATCATCCCGGCCTGGCCCTTGCGGCGCAGCATAGCACATTTTCTAGATTCACCTTTTCCCCCTAGAATTCTACTTTTCGGGCTGCTCGTCGAGGGAGAGAGAGGGATGGGGCACAGGGCCCGATGGTGGCAGGCCTTCCGTAGGGTGGGCAGGGCGCAGACAGGACGAGGCCGAAGGTCTCGGGCCTGACTGACCGGGGTGTGCCGAGAGCCGAAGTTGGGGAGCTCCGACCCAGGCACGGAAGGCACGCCATGGGCAGGTCCTGGCGGAACAGGCAAGAAGGGGCTGGATTGCGGAGGACGGAGCTATGCTACGTACAGAGCGAGACAGCTACTCTAAGGACAAACAGAAAAAAGAGGGAGCGGAGTGTGGGGCGGGGCGCAGATGGATGCAGGGGAGAGAGGGGAGCCCGACGTCGAAGAGAAGGGCAAGATGCGTGCACTCAGGTATCGCAAATAGTTCAGCTATGTCAGTCGAACCCATGATCTTGTTATTGTAAATAAGAGCTCAATGACGCCTCGGCACATGAGTCAAACAAAGCGTTCAAGTCTCGAGTCAAAGCAATCAAATGAACTGATCGTCAAGGGTTATCAATCTAGGTTATACGCGGAAATGTTATCCGATCCATGAATGAAACGATGCCAAATGCACACATTGTCGTGGCCTCGATGTACACCTATACAACGGACCATCAATCACAGGATCAATGTTGAGACATTTGAGCCAAGTAGTCGGACAGCTGGATCATTTATGTCAAAGAAATTCAGAAACAGAAAGGACAGTGGACATGCCTTCAAAGCACCGGTGCGAATGCTTTCTCCCATGTTTTGAACATCGGGATTAGCCATCACTCGAGCGATGGCATCTCTCGCAGCAACCTCTAGCTGTGCAAGGCTACCATCACCCAAAAGCCCACCCTCAGGTCGGCTGCGCTCAAGTTCATCTTCCTCTTCACGACCAAAGTATTGACTTGAAGAAATCGATGTCGCCCCTTGGAAATTGGATAACCGCTGTTGCGACTCGGCGAGAAAAGTAGGGTCAAAATCATTTCGCCCGAAAAACATATCCGAAGAAATAGCCTTTTGAGATCCGAATTTTTCCCTTGCCGTAGTCGGGGCGTCATCAACTGGGGGGCTGTAAGTAGCAAGTACCTTAGCCGAGGGCTCAAAAATATACTGGTCGTACACGCACCTGGATCTTGCGCTCGATGGCTGAGCAGTGGGAACGCCGCCAAAGCCCAGCTTGCGGAAGCCCATACCCAACCTTTCAAGATCTTGGCTATTTCCTTTCTGGACGTCAACTTTGCCGGGTATCATGTTAGTTGTTGGGGTAGAAGCCACAACTTTGGCATTCGCATTCGCTTGAGCGACCTGTTCGGCTTGTTGCCTAGCATGCTCTTCTTCCTCCTCACGCTGTCGATCATATCCAAGCTGTTTCATGCGTTCGGCTTCCTCTGCTGCTTTTCGCTCCGCCTCCGCAAAATCAATCGATACAGCAGCCTTCTTGGCTCCAAGTCCACCAAGCTTACTTTTCTTCGCAACAGCAGAAGCACTAGTAGAGGAAATGGTAGGAGATGCAGAAGAATTCAAGCGTGAAGAACCCAGTCTTGCTGTACTGTTGACCGAGGAGGAGGAAGTAGAGCGTAAAGAACTTGATGTCACCGTTCGAGGAACTGGGCGACCGACTGTGGGCGGGGCGGTGGTTGTGGTTGTATTAGAGGATGTGGATTTAGGCAGGACAGGTTTGTCCCATGATGAAAAGAAATCATCTTCGTTTTGTGACATAGAATCGCCTGGCTCGTTCAAGTCCATTCCATCGACAACGACACGAATCGGGAACCTGGCGATCGGAATAAATATCTCTCAACTGTGAGTTTCAGCGATACATACTTGACGGTGTCTTCCTTGACACGCTTAGCGAGTTCCTCCTTGTACAATTCCGCAGTTCTACTCGAGTACTTTTTCTTCGAGTCGGTGTCACTCAAGAGGGAGGCGCCACCATGACGAGTAAAGAATTCAGTGGCGGACACATTTCCGCCGACCTTCATGGTCCGTAGTTGATTTAGTTGCCAGCTATCTAGGTTCGTCGAGCTGTTCGTTCCGGAGGTATGAGGACAGATGGATGTCAAGAGATGTTGCACCCACCGCACAAAACTTATGTGCACGCCCATATTTCGATGTATGCTCGAGCAATCCAGACATATGTAAACACCAAAGGTGACGCTCGACCAAGTCGGATTCCGCGCTTGACAATCGAAGCACGTCTATCGATGATCGTGAGTGCGGGATTATGAAACTGGAGATTGTCCTACCTTGTTTCCCTTCTGCGCCCTAAGTACCTTGAATATTTTTTCAGACTCTGCTTTAGTAGGATCGGCCATCGTGGGTCAGATGCAAGCTAGTGGTGCTATGCTGTTAATAAACGTGTACTGTTCCGGGGTCCCCATTTTACGTAGATAGCTGGTGATCAGGGTCCTGGAGTCTGCCTCATCTAAACCTCCGTAAGTGTAAAATTCACCCATCGTTTATTTGAAAATCGACTGTGTAGGGGTTCCAAATCCAAGTATCTCCATCATCACTGTAAACCCGTTCAATACTATATTCAATCCCAGCCGCTGAGAATATAGTGTGAGGGCACGCCTCAAGATCTCACCGAGGACTCAGAGCCGGAGTCTTGTCACCTGAGCCCTGTTCAGCCCTCACTGTGACCCGCAGCTGACCATCGACCAGTGCTGTGTTTGACCGTTCAAGCTTGGTACACATCAATATTGTGACGGAATTGATAAATGTGAACAAAACGGTGTCTCGCGATCGAGCGAATTCGCCGTAACACACTCACACGAGGATTTTTGTAGGACTGATGGCCTTCCTACCTCAGGGCCTCATGGGCCATCTACGGGAGACTACAATTTTGCCTGTTTCCGCACACCGACAATGCACTGGCAAAGCCAACTTGTTAACCTTTCAAACCATTCCGATTTAAATGCAAAGCCATTGGTATAGCAAATATTCGATCGAGACATAAATCACGACAATTCTTTACAAGTACAGCAGCAGTCTGTCGGCATCATTGGAAACACCTACTTCAAATGCGCACAGTTGAAAGCCTTCGGGTGTCAGCGAGTGACAATCGCGGTGTGATGGTGCACGGGAATGGGTTAGGATATCTGTCGAAAGATGAGGCTGGAGTATGACGCCTACTCTAACAAAGCTCACGAGGCTACCGCAGTGGTGAAAGTTGGTACAAACTTAAGTTCTTCACCTTTCTCATCCACGGTCTTTGTTATCTTGAATGCGCATAAAATTGACACCATTGCGATCCAGACGGAGCTGTCGGTGGTGTATCGACCCGGACACACGCGCCTGACGAGCAAGGATAAACAAAGAAATTTAAAGATAGAAATGACAAGTACCTCCCAAATCCAAAATTGGGACTGTCAATAAACTTGGTTCCTATGAGCCTTCCATTACTATCAAGGAACCTTTCGGGTTTGAAAACATGTGGTTCGGGGTAAACATCTTCGTTATGATCCATAGCCCTTCAACATAATCTGTCAAGTCTCCGGAAGTATAACCCGAGATGGTACCAACCAAACATTTGTCACGACTGTGGATCCTAATGGACGAATGAATTTTAATGCAAGTAAAACAGATATCACGGTTTTATTACCTTTTGGGATAAAGCTATCTTCATACATGTCATCTGACGTCGTAGCATGGGGAATTCCTAAGTATGGCGAACATAAGAACTAATGCAAGCATTGTGGCCAGTGGCACTTACTCACCGAGTGGGGCAATAGTATACATTCTCATTGTCTCCAGCAGAACGGCCTCGACATAAGGCAAATTCAGTCTGTCATCAAAGTTCGGAAGCCTGTTAGCCCCAACCACTGCATCAATCTCTGCCTGTGCCTTTTCCTGTGCCTTTGGATGTAACAGCATGGCGAGCATGAAAGTCTTCAATGCTGCTGTTGTCTGCAAAAGGTTAGTTGCTGAACAGACCATACACATACAGACTAACTGTCTCTGCACCAGCTGTTCCATCCGATCTCAATATGTGGACTTGATCTTTTTTTTCTGTTGGTATAGTTGAACATACCTACAAACGCTGTCGCACATGTCTCTTTGAATAATTGAAGGCACAATGGATCATCAGAACCTTCAGCGCGCTTCAAAAGATCGTGCGCCATAACTGATGTGTTACTAGTGCCCTCGGCCTGCCTTAGATAAGTTATCACAATGCGCCTGGACGGGTGTAGATCTCACCGCCCGTTTTCTAGCATGTTCGAAGGGTTCTTCCACCATCCGTATGGCACAACGGCTGGAAGCCATTGCCTTGCGTTTCAGAACAGCACCCGGAAACCACTCCGGCAAGCTGAGAACTGAGCTGGTGATCAGCCACGTAACCAACCATATCAATTTATTTACCAAAAGGAAAAGCATCAATGATGGATGACGTTTCGGGCAGCAGGGCCTCGAGGGCCAGGGCTGTCCCATGCTCGAACAGCTCGACCAGGTTGTCATGACCTTGTTTGACTTCATAGTCGTATACAATTGCCATGATCACAGCCGCAGAAAATCTGGACATAAGTTTCTGTTAGACATAATCTACTCATTTGGTCGGTAAATCCCGACCTTTGGATATGCATGAAATGGTCATGTGGTGCGCTGAGAATATCTAAGATGAGCTGGCGAGCCTTGTTCAATTGGATAGGGTGGAAAGCAACTGTAGCTTCGGATCTGAAGGCTTGATGAAAGATTCTCCTTTGTGAGCGCCATCGATCGCCATAACCAGTCCAACCGAAGTTAAAGGTCCAACCCCATCTGATAGAGAAGTTTCGGTTGATGCAATAATAGCGATATCAGGAATTGGTAACGTACGGCTCCCTCGCTGCAATGCGGGGCCTGTCCGAATAAATACCTGATCGACGTTCGAGGAGGTCCTTCGCAATTTTCTCCGAGTTGATTATGATGATATTGTGTCTTAACACACGAACCAGAAAGATATCACCTGTTATTATGTTGCGAAGTTGGAGATGACATGACAAGCCAACAAGAATCGGAGCAAACCATAACGAGCGCCCCATTCGGCGTAGGTGACCCAGGGCTTCCTAGCATCTATCGCAAATAAATTACCAACGAGGGGAAGAGGAACAGGTCCGGGAAGGAGACGATGGCCGCGGACCGTTGATCGTCTACGCCTCAGTATACTGAGGGTGGAGATCACCGTAACAGCAACTACAAAAATAAGCGCCAAATACGAAGAGACGAAGCGATTCATGTTGATGGGAAGGAGTGAACCACCAGGTACCCCTTTATAGCAAGCCCAGGGAGCCGAATAAGTTCCAGCCCTAGATTGTCGGGCATCGAATCGGATGCCAATGGCACAGCGTTTTGATGCCAAGGGGAAAGAAAGTTTGTGCCGTGGCACGCCCACGAATAACCACTGTAAAGGTGTATGACCGTGTGACCGTCAGAGATCATAATTCGAAGAATCTCATACGAGTGCCATTCAGAATCGTCGTGACCAGGCGGCGAAGTAAGTCTAGGTGAGTGTTCAACTTGAAACTTCCCTAGCACGATCACCTGAATTTACGGCATTAAGCTAATTAGCACATACTTGAATGGAGGGTGAGTGTCGGCCGAGCAACGGTTTTCAACTGTCAACTGTCAGTGAGCGTGTGGCTTGCTCTACAGTGGGAAATTGATGTGTGTGTGTGTGTGAACACTGATATACACTCCTAAAACTTTGTACACACAATTAATTAGAATTTGATGCAAAGAATTCTCGATGTGATGATGCATGATGCATGATAGCTTGAGGGGAGGGTAATGCTTGGCAGTCGCGGTGAATGTTAATGGGTGGCGACACACTCGACGATCATTACATCGTGTCAATTTGCGTGGCCATAGGGCGTACAGAGTTATTAACACTGTAAATTCCAACCTAATGTCGTACATGAAGAGAAAGGAGGACGAAGCAACGCAAGAACTGCAAAGGTAAGCGTTCGAATAACTCTCTCGGTTTGACCAAGATCATCATTGCATAGAATATGTCCATGTAGACATAGTTTTGCAGTTTCGTGAATGACGGACATTTCCTTCAGCTCCAGCACCCGCGGAACACGGATCTTGTAGATTCACTTTACGAAGTACACACCTCTCCGTCCTATCCGAATCGTCCAGATGTTGACACTGCTACCTGGGGGAAACAAAGGTGGCCCGTCATCCTCCTCATAAGGTTATGGGGAAGCGCATTCTGCTTCATGTGAAGCAAAAGTAGGGCTAGGTCAAATCTTGTTTTTATGGATACAATAATCGAAGGGAGCAGGGCAGTTTGAGCTCTGTGCATATCCAGACCCACGCTGCATCTGACTCTTTCAGCTTGTCCAAAGGTGAGTCGGTTGGTCTCGCCTTGCTGTCACAACCGGGGTCTGAGATAACTCCCATTCGGGAGAGTCTCCGGATCATTGACGAGTTCAACCATCTTTATTTTCAGCCTGCCATAGAATGGACCGGAGAGCGTGCGAGGAATATTGTTTTAACCATGGAAGTTGAAAAAAATAATAGTGGTTGGACATGAGGGTGAGGACTTGGTGTTCAACATCGCTGAAGACTGTGAAACAGATCAGTAGTCCCGTAGCGGCAGCAAACCGGTCTGTAAAATCCACTATCCAATGGCAATCATGGAAACGCAGTGAGAGCGGGCCGCCCTGATGCACCACAAGGAACATGATGACCAAAGAGCTGAATATACTGTCTGAACAAGTGTCCTGATGAGTTTTGAAGAACCCACCCATTTTTGAGGCTTGATCACATGCACTTGGAGAAAAATAGTTTAACTGACAGTTGCTTACCATAGACATTCAGCTTGGACAATTCGAACTCGACAGCCTGGTCTTTCACCAATAAATCACGTTCTATAATGTCGTGCACACCAAGACTACACAGGTCAAAGAGTGGCAAAGGCATCAAAATCCAGAGTTCCTTGTTGATAGGATGTGCAAAATAAAGTCAACTGCTCAGGATCAGCACCCACACATGCTCAAAGGAAACATCAATAACTTACCGAAGAGTAACGTAAGAGTTGGTATTCAGGACTAGTCCACACTCCCTGTAAAACGGATCGCGTTCAGTAGGGATTTCCTTCGATGCTGCACTTTTGCTGTGGTCATGCCTGGGAGTCTAAAGGCGCCAGCACTGTCGCTTTTATCTTAGTCCTCCTCAACAGTTCAAATACATCCGACAAGTCGTTCCGTAATTTGGTGAAGAATTATCTCTACAGTCATACACACGAGACAGTGTGCGAGTCCCCTTAAGGGTTGAACAAATGGACAAATGAATGACTTACTATTTTGGGCTACAACATTCCTCATAAGATCATGCAAAATAGGACGGCAGATAGAGTTCTGCCAACCACAGGCAATCGAGCCGTTACTTATGTGGAGGGTCTCATGCATGAATGTGTCATTGTCAAGATTCGGGTACCCATAAAGCGAACAAAATATACGTACTCGATCAACGGTACGTTGACTCATCGACATATTCAAGCGCCACGACCTGAAACAGAACCTGGGACGATTAGTACGAAGAGCGGTCTATCTGAGATTCAAACGTTGACTGGTCTCCTCAAACAGACTCTCCGGAGCACAAGACAGTCGTTTACTCCGACGACAGAGAAACGCGGGCCAGGACAGCCGAACTTCTGTCCGAATGATATTCCTATGTCATCTGCTTATCATGAAAAGCTTCTGATTTTCTGATTCTTGGGAGCAGTTCTGCATACGGCTCGCTGCGACTGAATAGTATTCAGACGTACAAGCTGGTGGTTATGATCAATTGGACCATTTTGGAATCGGACAGATGGTGGGAGAACGATAGATTGTTCGTTAGTTCCCCTATTCTACTTATCGTCTAATATACGATAGTATTCTATTGCTTATGTATACTGTATAGTTTTACTAAGCTTGGCTTGTCGCCGGCTTGGTACCCAACAGACCATACCGAAAGCAAGTTCGGAGACCGCAGCTGTTGTTCTCGGTCCGTTGTGTTTGATCAGATTTAGTTGGTAGTACGCGGTTTGGTTGTGGCGAATGCTGGCCGAGTCCGAGTCGCGGCTCGATCCGGATTGTCAACATCGTGGATTGATGTAGACTAATTTCTCATCACTTCCACCAGACTATAGCTCAAAGTGTCTGGAAGCCTGAGCCTGTGTCAAGCTCACCACTTCACAACCTGCAAAAATTCTTTGCTCCGGCTCAAGTCGCACCCATCCCCCTCCACCTCGAAGTTTACTCGAGCGAGAGCCAACGAACATCTCTATGGGTTTACCGATCACCATCACTTTAACCGTGCTATCGTGCGGAGCGGCATGGCTTTACCTTTCTCCAAGTCAGCGACGGGGGCAGGGGGGTATAATCAACCTTGTGATGACAGCAGCAGCCACCCTACACACTTCGCTCATACTATCCACCCTCGTACTACGCAGACCTCCAAACCTATTCACTCGATTGCGGATACCCTTGAGCGCTCCTGTGGACCGCATAAGGTCTCTACTGATGGAGGAAGCCGGGTTTAACACGATCCGGGGACAAGGCGCGGTCATTATTCCTCCGGAAATCCCAACAGACATCGACACGTTGCTCACGAAATTGGGTGTACATGGTACCAGAGATGCATACGTCAGGTGTGTATTCGCTCCCTTTGGAAGTTCTGGACCTTACAGGAAGTAGGTTTGGCCAACGCGCATTGCAAACGTGCTCGTATTGTTCCACGACTGCCGACTATACCATTCTCGTTCTGTCGGGAGTCCTTTTGAACTACTTGCTAACGGCCACGCTACTTCTCTTGCTGACAACGAAGATTAATGGCCGACAGAGATGGAGAACGAACGCCCTTGGCGCCCTCATATGCGCATTTCTTGGCGAGACTTACGCGTTCACCTCTGCCAGCACCGTGCCACTGGAAAAAGACGCCACCACGGCGTTCATGGTGCGTTGGCTTTCGCGCTACGACGCCTTCGTGGTTGTTGACAATAAACTTGATTAAACCAGTGGCACGACAATCTGTTCCTCGCCCGCAACATCCTTTTCTCGGCACTTCCCATCTTCATTCAGGTCTTGCCCGCCATCTATCCTCCCCCCCCAGCCTCTGTTGCGCTTGCTGCAACGCTCAGGAACCTTGAGCGCTCCATTCCTCGCGTACATCTCCTCAAATATTTCCGTCAGGCTGTCTTGAGGGAACCTCACACGCGTCAACGGACTGTTGAGTTTTGGGCTAATGACGCCATCGAAGGTACAACTGTGCGAAGCGATCCAAACGTCCAGATGACCGCTGCCAAGCTAGGTTTTGGATTCGCATCCCCGACTGGGTCCAAAGACCAGAGTGGACAGGCAAATGTGTTGAGAGTGAGTGCGAGGAAGGCAGTTCAGTCGCTGAAACCATTATTTATCCCCCCACCAAATTGATTGTGTAATTGAACCAACTTTCGAGTCATGATCGTTCCTTTCTATGGAACGGGAGAATAAGATAAATACTAGAGCTTGCAACTGGTCGATTCTACACTTAAACTCCATGTCTGGTATATGGGTGCCCAATTCACACCCAAAGCTTCGCGCTACTGTAATCATGCACACTGCTCATAGGCATTGAACCCCCCGCTGTCAAATTCATAGGCTCGAGTCTCATCGCACCTGACTGCGAAAGGCCAAGAGGTGCGCAAGCTCGGATGAACCAGTAGGTCCAACAAGCTGCCTGACGAGTTGTCCCACTGAGTAGAGGTTGTGGTAGGGACGAATTGCTAGCTATTCCACGACGGACATGTATACACTGCAGAACAGTTGGATCGTGAAGGTAAAAGTCATGTTTGAAAGATCCAATTCCCTGAATTCAAACAACTGGATACGCGAGACTTCAGGTGGATGGACAATACTCGCTATATTGGCATCACTTGCATGATCGGGTTTGGCAATCATTTCCTGGCAGCATAAAACAAGGGTTTCCAGACGCGAAGCACAACGGAGGATTCTGCCCACGATGGCAATGTAGCACGTGTGGAAAATCGGCTAAGTCAAAGGGTAGTGGGGTTGGATTCGGAAGAAATGCACGCTTAGTACCAACAATTGATGAACACATGGTCGAGTATGATGGATCGCAGACACGGGATCGAAAAACCAAAAAGTGTGAAGTCGTTCAGGGGCAACGAGGGGAGTGTCTGGGTTGAGAAAGACAGACGTCAAAGGATCAGAGACTGCGTCGAGGAATGTATGTGTGTATGCGTGGGAGTGCAGTTCCACATCAGAAAAAAAGGTAGCAGTGAATGTGCTCCACGCACAAAGAGAAAAACAATGCATCATGCAAGCTCTCCAAAGACTTTTCGTCCCAGTCAACTTGGATATTTATTGGACAGGATTTGGAGTTGAATGAAGACAAGGTTAAAAGGGAGTGAGCGGTAACAGAACGTCAACGAGTGTCCAAACTCCAGAGAGATAGGATTGAGATCGCTGTAATGAACCGTCGACGACAAACACGGGAATTCATCCAACAGGAACCACAAATTGTCAGCAGAGTGAAGGGCCAAGCAATCAATACGTCATCCGTGGTGTCTTCAAAGGGGGTTTCTCGCGGATATCTATCGGAGAGCTTTGGCTACGTTCTAATTGCATAGAAACACAGTTGAAGGGAGGGTGTGCGGTAGGAGACTGTCTGGAGAGGCAGTTTTGAGATCGCTGCGGCACGTCATTGAATGTAAAGTCACCTTGATCTTAAAGAGCAATGGAGGCTCTTTGTGAATAGCAATCACTTCGTCCCCCCTTTTAAGACCCCCTGATCCATTCTCAAGCCTCGCGTCGAACTACTTCCACACATGTTGGCTTGCGCATATCTTCGAGGATGACAAAGACGAAGGGAATCATACAGCAGGGTCGAACGGATGGCTGGTTAATAACCGTCAACAGCGGAACAAGGAGGTAGAAACAACAAAGAACGGGATCCATGCTCCTGGCGCAGCCACCCTACAGATGATCTGGGTTCCTACTGCTTGCTTCACGCATTTGTCATTCCTGGCAGTTTTCATGGTGATCCCGACGGTGTCAAACGAACAGGTTGATGAATCTCATCTGGTGTACGATAGCAACGAATATGAGAACAAGGAAGACGTATTAAATGCATACTGACACCACGAATGAGAGCGACAAAAATAAGGATGAGGATGGGTGATCGATCCGAGTTGGGATGTCACTAAATGAGAATACAAATGGTCTGATATTTTTGAAATTAGACATCCCCACTTGGAACAAAGATGCCAAGGATTCGAGCGACCTTCAAGGGGCGGACAGAACAAATCACCGGCTTTGCGCGGACTGCCAACCACTCTCCCCGTCGATTGAAAATGAAGGCTGAACGTATGTTGAAGGATTGAACGAAAAGCGAAAGCGTTGTCAGCGACGAAACTATTAGTCCTCAGCTCTGCTGGCGAGTATGCCGTTAGGACCAGTTGGGCGCCACACTTCAGCTGAGCTCAAGCGAACAAAAAGTCGAAGAACACCCCATGGGAGGTGTAAGCAAGGGCGAAACGGATCCCGTGATCTGTGAGTGATATGGTCAGGCAGTCTCAGAGCAGGCAATGCGGCAGCGGGCTACTGGGTGCGGAGTCGTATCTCACGCGTATTGAATATTGAAGTCTTGCTGAGCTGGCACGGGCTTTAAATTGCGACACAGTAACAGTCGTCTTTTGCCCAAGAATTTGTCAGTGGTTTAAAGAGACTATGTAACTCGTGCCTCACTAGATCACTTCTAAAGCTCGTAATACCCCCGTTACTCTGCGACCTGATACAACAGATGCCACCAATATTTAGGGTAAGTCTAAATATGGTAAAGGCGAGACTAAACTTGAAAGAAAACCACTGGCAGGGACTCACATTCCGTACAACATTTAGGTCGAAAGTATTGATCCATCCGTTGTGCGAAGCTTGAAGGGCAAGGTACATGCCCTGGTAACCAGGTCCCTGAATTTGCGCTCGCCAGTTCCACAGGCACCGCGAACCTGCCGGCGATCTTATGGCGGTGTCCGCTGTCGCATGCTTTGATCTTTACAATGATGAAGGATCACTATACACTCCCGCGAGACTTTCAACTTTGCTCGACCTTGACCCGGGTAGCTGTGTCCATCGTCAATCCAGTGGCGCAGCGTCCAGAGTTATCACAAGGGATTTGATGCGATGCTTGAAATAAATGATGCTAAGTACTGGTGAGCCGATACAGCATCCAATAACTTTTAGCATGTGCATAACCATATCGCCCAGGAACCAGCCTGGATTGCATCTAGAATGTTCGACTCCAGCGATAATATAGGCCACTACTATCTTTAGCCAATGGAGTGGAAGTAAAACGGTTTTTATCGGATAATGCCCGCGCCCTCCGTTCAGTCGGATGCCAAGCGAAACTTCAACATCCACTGAAAAGACTCATCCTATCAATGATTCGAGGAGGTCCAGCCCGTTCGTCGGATGTTGTTTATGTGTCTCCGTATGTGATGTCGATCTGTCCCCAAGACTTCAAACCGATGCCAGGAAGTGTTTTTTTGCCCAACCACTTTCGAGTGTTAAGACGCTTCGTTCACAAAATCCCTAGTGTTAACCTAGGCAGATTGATGACCTTCAAGTCTGCAGTGGTTATGTGTCCTTGGTACTGCTGGCCTATGGGATCAGCTCGGCCATATGTGCATAATATGATGCATACCATGTCACTCCTGACCACAGTGTAAGGCCCGCTTTCCCCACGTTCCATTGCAGCCAAGTCTGCGATTGAACATGTGTACATTTCTGGATCCGCCCCACAATGCTTATTACGAGAGAGCTGTCGTGATCCATACGAATTTCGTTCGATTTGGACACGACCCATGATGTAATTCAGGTAAGCACAGAGTCTCGGCGTTTGGAATTGCGTGATTGCTACTCAGATCTAGCTCCCTTGGACCGCTCACCCAGACAGCTCAAAAGTTGCTAGAGGCTCTTGGTTCATATGCAGGCTGCCTGTAAATTCTCACTATCACCAGGATGGTGAACTTCACCACTTGTGGACGCGATGCCAGAAGATGTCAATGGGCAGTGTGCCTCGGTTACATACAGCGTCACTCGCCGGGTCAACTTCACTGCCGTTCCTGAAAAAATGGGGCCTGAGAATGGGCGAGCTATAAGTATATCTGCCACTCCTCGGTATCAGCATGGTGACTCGTGAGCCTTTCCCATCCCCATTCCTTCAAGTTCCGTCAGCCAACCACTGTCCTTCCCTTTTTTTCCACAACGGATCACCTTAACTGGCAGGAGGGGGGTATACTTTATCATGTCTAATGGCTTGGGCGGCCCTCGACGTTGCTGGTCATTGTCGGCGTTGACCCTAAACGATTCAAACCGACCAGCAGTGGACTCCATGCTCACTCTTGAGCTTGCTGTTCCGCCTCACAGGGATTTCGGGGTCCTAGAGGTGCCCGCTCGGCTGCGATACTACCCTGGTCAGCAATTAGATCTTGGGTGGAGGAGCCAACTCGGCTTGGGCCTCGTCTGTACATGTCGTGAGCATCCCGTTGTCGAAATGATATCGAGATACCCTGACCAATCATTGGACTGCAATAGTGGTGGCTAACCTTTACTACTGTCAGCCCCTCTTGAGTAAGATGTGTCAGTCTTGTGGCAAGTTCGTCTCTCACTTACTCTCTCCCAGTTGAGATCGCCAATTCATTCCACGAGTCTTATGCGGCAGTAGCATGGTAAGTTTGCGTTATGTCAGTACGAACATTACTAATGCGTTTCAGGATACCCACCATGTATCAAGCAGGGTGCGTTTTCATATCTCGATAGAACCGCTACTCATGATATTCCTATACTATACAGATATTGTGTCGGGTTGTTCTTCATCTCACCTCTCGGTGACCTTGTTCGGCGTCGTCAGCTAATATTGGGTCTTATCTTCATCACGATCTGCCTTTCCACAGGTCTGGCTTTTTCACGCAGTCTAATCGCTTTCCGTGCACTCGCTGTTCTCATTGGAGTGTTCAATGTCACCCCTCAAATTCTCATCCCTTTGGTGGCCGACCTTGCCACCCCACAACACCGGGCCTCTGTTGTTTCAATTCTTCAATCTGGTCTTATGTTCGGCATACTTCTGGGGCGTGTCCTTGCTGGAGTTATTGCATACTTCACTACTTGGCGTACAGTATATTGCATGGCCGTTGGTGTACAGGCTGTCGTCATATGTGGTGCTTATGTCCTAATACCAGACCACCCACCCAAGAATCCCCATCTCACCTATTCGAACATCTTATACACCATGATCACATATTCCATCTCCGAACCAAGTCTCGTGCAGGCATCGTTGATAAATATTGCTTCAATAGCGGGTTGGACTAATTTTTGGGTAACACTCACGTTTTTGCTGGGTGATGAACCATATCATTTCTCGACGTGAGTGCCTCATGCTTATTTTAATTTTATGACCATTCTCTTAACCAAACTTCGTTTGTGACGATGATGAACCGTACTAATGCTATTCTGATAATTCTGTAGGTTGTATATTGGTTTATTCGGCTTAATCGGCATATTGGGCATCTTCTCAGGACCACTGGCTGGTCGCTGCATTGACCGACTGGGTGCCTGGTATTCAGTGCTCGTAGCAACTATTTGTCTATTGGTTCTGCAGAGTCTCGAAATGGCCGCGGGTGGGATTAATATCGCAGTCGTTGTTATCGTGTGCTTTGGGATCGATGCGTTTCGGCAAACGCAGACCGTGTCGTTGCAAACGATAGTGTTCGGGTGAGTGAAGCTTTGTGATGAAATGACATCAAATGAATAACTAAGTGACATCCGCAGCATTTCCGATGAGGCACGTTCGCGCTTGAATGCTATCCTGACAGTTTCGGTATGTGTCTCGCTTGCGCGCGGTCTCCCATCAGTCATTGCTCTCGAATGTTATGTCCTTTCGCTGACGCCTTGCTGCATATTTTGTTCCGGAAGCTCTTCGCGGGGCAAGTCATCGGATCCTCCGTTGGATCCCACGTCTTTCTCAAATACGGCTGGCGTGCCGCTGCGGGACTCTCAGTCGGTCTCTATGGATGGCAGTTACTCATTCTGTTTATGCGCGGACCGAATTGCGGGCGGCATGTTTGGTTTGGGTACGAAGGTGGGTTTAAGGTCGGCGGTCCCAAGTTTTTCCAAGAACGTGCAGAGACAACGTCGGACGTCGTGCGCAGTGAGAATGGGACAGAGACAGGGTTGACAACGCTGACGACCGTCAGTGAGACATGGTCGCTCGAAATCTCGTGTTATCCCTCCAAGGAGAACGTGCATAGTCACCCCTGGTCAGGAAAAATAGAAGACTGTTGACATAAAGAAGATTTGATATGCAGTGGGGGAGCGTCTCTTGTATTGTCTGTATATTTAGATAATCATCCACACTTGGGACTGCCAGAATCATGGATTAGGTGAATGTGTTCTTGAACTGGCTGCGTCGTAGCACAAAGATCGAGCTTAATTTGAGACATGACTCTTCTCAAACAATTGTTGTGTATCTACCGGGACAAGCATCTCAGGGAGACGGTTACGTGTCAGCGCGGAGGGTGAAGGGGCACAGGAATAGGTTAAAAAGATTCCCGTCGCGGCTTCGAGTATTACGCGTGTGCGTGTTACCTCAACTTGGACGAGGGCTAGACGTGTCCTGCCCATATTTTATTTGGAACGCGGGTATTGAACGCGCTCTGACACGTTGATGAAGAGAAGGTCAAGACAAGGCACAGACAATCAACAACGTGCTGTTTCTTTGCAACCTGACTGGTGTCAAAGAGAGGGCGGAATTGTTCCATTTCACCCGCTTAGGTTACTAAAACGTGTTCAACTCCTTGGATCGTTGCGGCGGACACGTTATTCTTACGAGCGTTGGAATACAAAAGATCCAGCGGGTCAAGTGGACATATGACTCCAAGACATCAATCATCATTACGAAAGGTCGAGTGCATACGAGTATAGGCTTGGCCAGAACCTATACTCGACCTTTCGTAATGATGATTGATGTCTTGGAGTCATACTATGGCCCCACAGATGGCCGGGTCCAGTTCTCAGGAATCTGAGGTTTAAATTCCCTGTCACAATGTTCCACATCCTTTTGAAGCACGCGGAATACGCAGGAGACATTATATCACAGCAGACAGATCATGCCCGCGCGGGTCGGTTACCACTCTATTCTTGGAGTCTCGGTCAAATGTTGGCTTACCAGAGTCTCTGCGCTTCAACTCAGGTGTTAAGGTTACGATCGATCCGATCGTGCTGTTCGGCTGTTTTAGCAGAATGTCGGGTACGTCCGATATGCCGACCCTTCTGGACCACTCATCAGAGTTTGAATAGATCCATTTGAGTCATGTACGTTCCTGTGCACTGTACGTGCAGTGTTGCAGTGCGGGATGAGGCCCGTTCTCAGATGCCGCAAGGGTGAATCCGCCCACTCAGGCAGGTGCCGTGCAAGACTGCGGTACGGGAGTGTACAGGTTGAGGGACCGGCGGGGCCCAGCCCCCGCCCTTGTGACAAATTGCAACTTGTGAGTGTATTATCATGTTCATATGTAGAGTTACATTTTTCCTCTTCTTTTGCCTCGCAAAACACCACACTACGTGATATTGGAAGTTAGACATGTACCTTAATCAGCTTGAAGGGCATGGCGAAGAGTGATGATTCAAATGCCAGGGTCGCCACGGTGGATGGTATCTACAGTTAGTGTTCATTAATTCTCTCGATTCATTATCAAAATCAATTGATTACTGGCACTTATTTTAGTATCCACGTTGCGTATCAGAACCAGGCCTAATAATAATCAGGCAGATCGTGGCAGACCTGGCGGAGGAACTGCGTCACTTTGTCCTGCGGCCAGGCAAGCCACTCCGAGTCGCTTACGCTGGTCTCAACGAGGACAAATACAGGTATCATTTCGGTGCCTTTCTGCCGCCTCAGGGATCACCAGTGGCCGTTATCTATTTTTTTTTTCGAGCCCATTCCATAATCGCGGCTAATGATCGCACAGCAAGCGGCGATCACGGGACTCCATCGGCACAGTTTGGGAAAGTCGCATGCCATCCACAGTTCCGGGTTCAAAGTACGCTATACGGCGTCCTACATGAATGCGGCAACAGTCCCTTGGTGGGACCCCAGCTGAGTAGTGCATAGTGGTATGAAAGACGAAATCTCGTTCCTGTTTAGGACATATTTTTCAAGGATACAATCGAGTATACGCGTATGAAAATGGTGTTGGTGGACGGTAAGGCACACGGACGACAGGAAGTGCAATCAGACTGGCACCCCGACCTTAGTACATCAAGCGACTCGGAAACTCACAGCGACGAAGTACGTGTGCGGATCAGCATCTGCATGGAAAACATTCCTGGTTACAGCTGACAGGAAACATTCAGGTCGTATATATCGTGACCTGTGTCAATGATGCGCCACCATGTACCTCCAATATTTCGAAATTTTTTTAATATTGACCCTTCTGATGGGCCCTCCTCGCGTCTTCACGGCGCCCCGTCATGAAATGTTCGCGTTGTTTGTCAAATACAGAATTGACCGCAATACTCCACTGGCGCCTAGACAAACCATCTCTGAGTCTGTAAGTCAGGCTTTTGACACCGCCCCAACTCGTGCCGATTCGTTTGGTACGATGACAAACTGGGATATCCCTTTCAAATGACGGGAATTTTCATCCTGAGTCTGAAGCACAGGTGGAGCGTCTCTGCCTCCCCGGAGCGTTATGTTCACTTTTTCTTTGGCCGAGTGGGGCTCAGCAAAACAAGCTCTTTTAATGTTTCATAACAGTGGACTGATCCACTCACCTTCAACACTGCCTTGCTCTCCGCAGCATTTCCTATAAGTGCACTGAACGTTCATACTTTCCACGCGGTGGTCACCGTGACCGAGGCGCGGTTGCACTACATTGCCCTATGTCTGATGCGAGCTGAAAATCCGCCCCGCAGTGTCAATAGGCTATACCTGGACGTGGTCCTGTTGGCAATTTCGAGTGCGCTCAGGTGATGTACAGCACATGGTTGATCCCCGTGCCATCGAAGCACGCGTATACAACGTATTGCCCGGGATGCTGTCATCATCGACAAAATGGTACAAGCGTGTAAACATGCCCCCAGTCCCTGAAATTCCCGCGTAGGGGCTTATGGGGGCGCTGTCGATGTCAACGAGGTCATCGGCTGTGCTCTCAACAGACCGCGATGTGACAATGTACTAGTGTCGGACCTTAGCGAACGTCATGATAAGTTCATTACCATAAACTTACTGACGTTGCCGTCTCCGGCTTCCTTTTTGTGGACTGGCATGCGCGATGCCTGATCGGTGAAGCTATCACATTCCGACGCACAATGCTTACGAGGGGCCTTGTGTAAAGATTTTTTGACAGAAAAGAGCCGGCGCGATTTACAAGGGGTGGACATATTTTCGATGAGTATCACAACAAACCAATCGACATACTAGTGATAGGCCAGCATATAAAAGCGCCGTTGCGACAGGCCGGGGGTGTCAAAACCCTCCATTTTTTCTCGCACTACCCATTCAACCCCACCCAGTTAGTGAGACCCAGTGCTGGAATCACCCATTGAGTGGCCTTTGGTGTCACTCCATGCCTACTTTATTCTATGACACCAAATCAGTTGCATGAACATATTCAATGGAATCTGTCACACGCTGAGTTGGTTCATAGCCAATATAGTAGGTTGGAGTGTCCCACTCGCTGCCGTGGACAGTTTCACACAAGAGTCCGACTGTCGACTTCTAACTCGATCGCGGTTGCATCCTCTGGCACGCTCGTTTGCAACTTCTCTGCACTAGTACACTTTCCGATGCCCACGCTTGCGGGTATTCCATTCTTTCAGGTTTCCCTCTTTGCGCCACCAAAAAGTGCTTTCGTAGCACACAAAACCAGTTAAGCTTTTTAGTAATTTGAGTTGCGACTCGCACCCTCCACTCCATAGCCTCGATATGGCGACATTCGCAGCCGAAACTACTCTTCCTTTTGATGTTGACTTATGTGACCTGGGATAGTGTACGCAGATGATCTTACCCCACCCTGGTGACAGGTAATCGACATGGCGATCCGACCCTACGAACGGCCAGGTATGCCATGGTCCAACAAGCCCAACACCCAGTTCATCCCAGATCTAGAAATCGAATGCCGTTAGTTCGTCCGCACAGCTTCTGCATTCAGTCACATACCATTCGGGGGTATGTTGCATGCTTTATGTTGCCTTCGACATGGACGACCCTGAAAATGAAATTACGCATCAATGTGCTACCCCTCGGATCGTCAAGCCGGTCCTGCAAGAAGGGCGTCAGCCACGAGAGCTAATATCCGTGACCAGAATGGGGATGTCACACGGCGAAAGGCGTTGCAACACTGGCACGTCTCAGTGCATCCTTCGCCGCGCGCGTTTCCGGGAGCCTGCCGTCAGCCAGCACACTTCAAGGACAACCACCCGACGACGGTAATATGAATTAAATGCCAAACAGACAGGATCGCGCACAGCATGGGGAGGTGGGAAATTCTGGTTGAATAGGCGGCAAGAATGCTGAGGGACCGTAGACACTGACATAAACGAGGCAGGGATACAGACATCGATAGCGGATTCACATGCAAAGGGTATGCTGACAGATGTTATTTCAACAGTTCTTCCACGACTTTATCTTCCGATATATTTGCTACGTTCGCTCCACGGTAGTTCAACCTTCGGAGGACATCAATCTGTAGGTGGAGACGGCGGTCATTATGAGTAACAGGGAAAGGGGGAAACACAAGCGAGTTTGCTACGCACAACTTTCGACCTTTCGAACCCGAGCCCTTCGAATTGGTCTACATGTGCCCTCTCGAGTCCAGCAATCGCGATTTCATCTCTCTGCGACTCCACCACGGGCACTTTGCCTCGTGGAGCGGAACCTCCGGCGTAAACTTGAGTCCAATATTTCGCCGTCTCCTCGAAGCTACGCTTGCTCGTTGTGTAGTGTTTGGCGACTTCAGCATCCTGAGGGTCGTTCGGTTCCGGAGAACATAGAAGAGACTGGAGCGATATCAACGTGGACTTGAGGGTGAGAACAGGAGACCATGCATCCTTCAGAATGTCCAGGCAGATAGCACCTGAAGCCGAGGAGACGTTGGGATGGTACACTTTGGTGATGAATTTCATCTTGACTGGTTGAAATGGATACGACTCAGGGATAACGATGTCCTGTACCCCAAGGATTTACGATACCATCAGTGACCGAAAAAAGGAGGTTGACTTACCACTTCGAATGTACCACCCTCATATGGCGTGTCTTTCGGCCCCGGAAATGAGCCCTTAAGATGAAAAGGGGAGTTATCGACGAGATCGATACTGATACTGGAGGATTTATCGTTCTTGCAATCTGAGTTGGGCGTGGATCAGCGAAACCCTCGCCTGGCCCTCGGAGACTGACCTGCAATTTCCTTGTTCACTCGACGAAGACGAGCATCCATAATGATACAATATCCGACAAGGTTGGGATGGCTGGCGATGTGCTGTGGACGTGCAGGCGATGAGTTTGTGATGTGGTCTGAAGAATCAAACACGAGATTGCTTGATCCAGGTCATGTGACTTTATCGCATCTGGGATATCGTGCTTGGCGATCGGTTGTGCCATCTTGTAAGCTCGAACTAAGTTTCAAACCAAAGACACTTTTCTATCGACGATATCCACAAGCCCAGTACTCAAAGTCATGATTTTTTCAATGCGTAACGCGATGGAAAATTTTATAGACCGTTTACAGGAAGATATTGTCACCGCACTCGAGCAGCTCGACCCCGATGCGCCCGGGTTCAAGCGTGATGCGTGGACCAGAGCGTCTGGTGGTAGAGGCTTGTCCTGTGTATTCGCTTGCACGCCAGAGGCTGGTCAGATCACCTCGACCCAGCAGACTAAACTCGAGAAGGCCGGAGTAAACGTGTCCGTCGTACACGGAATTCTCCCTCCGGCTGCCATCAAAGAGATGCGGGCAGATCACTCTTCCCTTCCATACGACGGAAAGACAAGTCTTCCATTCTTCGCCGCAGGCATCAGTCTCGTCATACATCCCCGCAGCCCATTTGACCCCACTGTACACGCCAATTACCGCTACTTCGAAATCACAGAACAAGTCGGCGAAGGAGAGCAGACAGGAAAAGTCATTGCTTGGTGGTTCGGTGGTGGATCCGATCTTACTCCATCCTATCTTGATGAGGAGGATGCGAAACACTTCCACAAAACATTGAAGGATGCTTGTCAAAATGACGAGCTGTACAGCGCATTCAAAAAGTGGTGCGACGAATACTTTTTCATTCCCCACAGACAGGAGACTCGTGGTATCGGGGGACTCTTCTTTGATGATCTCTGCAACGAGAAGCATGCTCGCATCTCGGAGGATGTTGAGCGGCCGAGAAAACCAGAGGAGATTTTCGAGTTTGTCTCGCATCTGGGCCACGCCTTCATCCCGTCGTATATCCCCCTTTTGCGAAAAGAACGCGCAGATCCCAAAGATCATCACCGTCGATGGCAGCTTCTTCGTAGAGGGAGATACGTGGAGTTTAATCTCGTCTACGATAGGGGCACCAAGTTCGGGCTAAAGACGCCTTCCGCGCGGATTGAAAGCATCTTAATGAGCCTACCAGAAACAGCAAGGTGGGAGTATATGTCAGAGCTTGGGACGGAGGAAGGAAGCGAGGAGAAGAGGATGACAAACATCTTGAAGAATCCACAAAGTTGGGCATAATACCACTGGAGTTGTGGTTGGGTGTGTTCTATGTTGTGGTTGTTTGCTCGTTGGCTATGTCGTCGGTCGTGTAGTTTGAAACAAGATCACATCACATCTGTATTACAATGGTTCGTAATATACAACACCGCGGAGTGACCAGTCGTTCGTTCAACCGCTCGCACTGGTAGGCTTGTTGACCGTCTGTTGAGTTTGACCTTTCTCGTTCCTCGCATTACCTGTCCCAAAAATTAGTAATGGAAGCGAAAACCGCGTCCAACTGACCAGCGGCTTGTTGAGACTTGTCGCCACTAACAGCGCCGACGACCGAGTCTTTGTAACCGCCTACCCTATCGGCTGTCCCTTCCGCATAACCTTTTCCTTGAGCAGCCTTGTACTCAGCCTCGCCGCGGGCATGCTCGTCTTTGCCAGCCTGCGTCCAGGTCTGAGAACCCGTCATTTGACCAACCTGGATAACCGTCAGACTCAAGCAGCGTGATGAGGGGCGAACGTACACCCTCAACGACAGAGCCCTTCGTGGTGTGATACTGGCCAGAGATTTTGCTAAGGCGTGGGTCAGTCTCAGCCTTCCTCCGCAAACCGTCTCGCTAACTTACCTGGGATCTTGGTTGGATGGATTGGTCATGTTAGAAAGTTCGATGATTGGTGTGGATACACTAGTAGATGCGACTGGATGGGAGAGAAAATGCGACTGGGGGGCAGCGTCGTCCTTCCACCCTTTATATACTGTTCAAGAGGCTCGTACGCATTAGGCAAGTGTAGTAGTCTGATGATGACATTGCACTAAATGACATCATAAGTGTGGACCGCTGAGTCAACTTCGAGTTGACGTAGACGAGGGTGGCAATCGCCGAGGCTTGGAGCACGATGCGGCGACTCCACGATCGGCATACTCGGTGAAGTCCAGCCAATGGATGTCCGATGCCTCCATCGGCAACAACCAAGGCATCCTGCCAGTGGAATGGCGGTGGTTGGTATCCTATGGAAGCGTCTCCAGCGGACGTTGTGTGAGAATAACCAACCAAACGTTCGACAAGAGAACGCGCCAGCGCAAAGGATCATACCAATCAATCGACATCATACTTCGATCACATCCTACTCTGATTGCACCCTCAGTGACAAGATCGCCTTGAGCTTGGCTTGACCGTCAATACTCTTGTGTGTAAGCCACAGTTCAGTGCAAACCAGGCCAGTTTACTGGCACTCTCAGCCTAAGTTAATTATCGAGTTCAAAAAGATTTCTTGTATGTTGTCTAGCCGCGTCAGGAGTACTTACTACGGCAGTGGACGAAGGTACCAGTCTGTAGACGTTGGTCCTAATTGCGAGTTGAACTTGTTACCATATGTGTCCATCATATCGTAAGTCTTACGCATGTCCTTGGGAATTTGAAGGACGTGCCAACTAAGTATCTGGTTTCAGAAATGCCAAGCAAACTCCGAACTTGCTCCTTGCTGAGTTCAAGATTGCATGGGGCGAGCATGTTATATACCATGACCTTGGCAGATTCGTGTTAGCAAGGGGCCGAACTCGGCAAAGGATTGACGGAGTCTGTTTAGGCACGTGCACCCTTCGGAGTATGAAAATTGGTCGATTGGTCGATTTGGTCGACTAATCAACCCCGATTCTACCATGATCTGAGTCAACAACGATCATATGATCTGATGGCGGTACAACGATCAGTTTCTAAGTAGATCTACCTGATATGTCTACTGCGCAAGTCGTTGCGACCTAGTAGAGACAAAATCGAGCCACAAGCAGTGAACAAAACATGATGGGGTCATCGACAAGGCTTATTAATAGAGTCAGCATAGCGACTTACAATGGAAAAGCGCGAACAGCAGAACCGGTTGAATTTCTCTCCAGATACTTATTTTCGGTGCTTGAGTCGAGGTCCATAACGTACGTGCTATAAGACATGGCAACGACCGTCTTCTCAAAATCGTTGACAAATATAACCCGACGAAGTGATGAACAATAAAGCCGCAGCTCGCTGGCAAATGCCCGCAAACATACGGGAACAGGTGGTGGCGGCTCCCATTCCGAAATGTCCACTTCGACACACTCCAGAGAACAGAGTGTCCGTAAAAGGCCATAAAACTTGAGACGCTTAATTAATCTATTAGCGGATGACGACCTCCGAGTCCTGGAAAAAAATCCACTTACAACACCGCCATCTATGGGCAAAACAAGCGTTCCAAGGTATTGCAAGTCTCGCATGAGATTCTGTAAACTGACCACAGACACAAGGAAGTCGATGCAAAATGCATCGGAGTAGCTTGAGTCGGCAATATCGAGCGAACGCAATGGATACGTCGTCTCCAATAATTTGGAGAACAGGAGCGACAACTCTTCCTGCTTCTCCAGTAGTCGAGATTTAGAAAAGCATATTTTGAGTCGGGAAATAGGTCGGCTGGGAACTAAGACACAAGCGGCCTCGGCAAAGGCGCACTCCAAAGTGGATAAATTTGGAAGGGCAGCGGGATTTAGTAGGAGCGACGACGCGGATGTTTGGGCGGTATATTCCGAGTCGGGATCGGAATAATCCACGATACACAAATCACGGATGTCACGTTGGGTGTTCAAAAATGACACAAGATGGGTGTCACTGCAAGGCGCAGTGGAAGCTACGAAGATGGAACGCGGCCCCATTGAGAATCCATGCTTGAGCAGAGTCGACTGCAGAGTCGAGGCGGATGTTCAGGAAACAGGCTTGTCATTTGATGGAGCGCCTTGGAAACTGTCGGCCAGAAACCAACTGGCAAATCGCCGTCATCCGCGTTGCTAACAAGAAGGGTCAGGGACTCGACCATCACCGCAAGGCGAGAGGAGGCTACACATCCCCAAGTTGCTCCCCACGTCCGATGCGTGAATGCTGTTGTATAGTGTCAGTTCTGCAGGCCGCTGAAACCCCTTGTTCACCCTGCAGAGTGCACAGAGATCAGCTCTACTTTCCACTTGTTTGACAATGAGGCGATAACAGTTCCATTTTAGATGGAGTCCCGCATTACCTGAGAACAAGGATTGGATCGATAAAATTCAGCTTCATAAAAGAATTTTTACTCACGAGCGAGAGACCAGTGAGAGCCGATGGTCGCAACAAAGCGGAAAGCGTTGAAATGATGTCACAATAGAACTGAGGTGGACCCCGCGGCCGGATCAAAGTTCTTTGAAAGGCAAACAAATGTGAAAGCCGACCCGGTCGTGTGATGGTGAAATAGCGAAAGATGATGGGACACATCCTCGCCTTTTAAGTCCTGGGAATGCGTTGCTGAAGCAACGCAAGTTGCAGCTAGGCACGATCAAGGCACTGCTTCTCTTGTGTGCCGTCTCGCCAGTAAACTTGGTTTTGGGACCCATTTTTTTACCTGCTTCAATGGTTGCCCGTCTAGAGAAGACAGGGATAACCCAAAATTGGAAGGTTTAATACCGTGATCGCTGGACTATGTCAGATGAGTCCACGTGAAAATCATGCGGCACAGTATCCCCACGTGAAATTTTAACCATTGTCTGACAGTACCGACATCTCGGCGAGGAATACAAATCAACCGCCGAATTCACTGCGTCGGAAACTAGATTTGGCACAAGGCACGTGCAGTCTGGTTGTCGGTCCCAGGACGGGATGGAAGGTGGAATCCCCTGTACATCATGTCATGAGTGAAAACAAAAGTAGATTCAGACCGTACCAGGCATAACGCGTTTCCATTGACTCCCGCTTCTTGAATGTCCTATTTCTGACACGTGGACATATGTACTCTTGCTTGCGGGTGTTGCAGACCATATGTATTTGGTCAGACGAGCGTTGCCCCAAGGGACGAAATGGTTATTTTAACAGCAGAACTTTGATTCGGAACAGAGTGTGATCAGCCAGCCGCCACTGAATCGTGTCTCGTGGAGTTAGCGGCTGAAGGATTCTTGAGCGGGTCTTCTTTCCACCCAAATCAGGCGCAGTACCGTGATCGGCTGGCTACTTGTTCTTCCCTGTTAGTTGATTGGATGTCTCTGGCTGAGTTGTACAGTCCGTTTTGAATTATATTTCGACAACACGCACTGTTATGGGTCCACGTTTCTGTGACCTCGTAGCGGAGGACACTGTTTTATTTACACCTTTCTTTTGCGCATTTGAGATCCGCCCATTCCTTATCGATACCGGCAGATCATATCGTCTATTGACCTCCCTGCTGGAGGTTGATGGATGAAACATTACACTGAGTACGTCGGACGAGCATGTGCCATGGGGCTTTCTGTGAAAGAAGGTGCGGGTGCTCCAATCCTGGAAACGGTAGGCATGATGTCGTGTCTGAGCACTTCAGACACGATGCAATCGGATGGAACAAAACATTATCCGTCCAGGTCCCTATCGGTAAGCACTATACTCCATACAGTCGAAAAATGCACCATTTCCGATAGTGATCTCTTCCGACCATGCACGCATGGCAGTTATTCTCATCACCGGAGCGGAATCTCATACCTGTTGGATTGATGGTTGTGACAATGACGTATACTCGCATTCAATGGCAAGTAAAAGCGTCTTCTCAAAGTAGTCGTTTCGAAAACTGCACCCTCGAGTCATTCAATGAGTTTTCACCAGTGGGAGAAAGAGTCCAGTGGAGGAACTGCTACATCAGAAAGGTATAATTTTCACTTGCCGTCCAGCTTAGAACGGCGTCCTTTACAAACATAATGTCAGTAGAGCGATGTAAATTGAAAGTCGGAAGATCACTGAACGCAAAACACGATCATTATATGCTGGCACGAGAAGCTCATTCTAGTTTCTCCAACTCCTCTAACCTTTGCAAGACAACATCTTTGCTAGTCTCTTCCATTTCGCCGGCTAAGAATATTTCGTCCAAAATGGCATATACCTGATAGGCTCGCTAGGTGAAAGGGGGCACGGTGTCAAACGCCGAGTTGCTGACCTTATAGAAATTGAAAACAAGATCCAACTCGCACACATTGTCGAAGAAAGAATCTTTAAGCAGAGCAATACATTTGTGAGTATCAAAGGGGTAAGATACCACGGCACAAACTCACCAAGAATCTCCACGAAGAGATGGATTGCCTCGAGATAAGCAAGTTCATTGTCATTGGCATCGACGCACACACAGAAAAAGAGGCCGGCATAGCGACGATACACTATCTTGTGATTCTTGAACTGTGGATCATGAGGATGAGCGGAAGCTTGACATTCTCGCAGCGGCTGACCTCGACGAAGTTGGATTGATACTTTTGATCACGAGGCGCGACTAGTCTGTGTACTTCACCCCGAAGTCTCACCTAAAGAGAGTGATGTTATCCCAGCGGACTCGAACGCAAGAGAGACCCCACCTTCTCTTCATCGTCGTAGGGTACATACCACTTCGACAGCCGGGTCTTTCCCTGCCTGTTCTATATTTCTGTTAGAAGGAAGTGTAATCGTACAGGGACAACTTAATCGAATTCACCTGCACCAGTATAAACCTGATCATCGCAGCATTCGGGCCGCACGTCGTAGATGTTCAAGCACGACACATTACGTAACATGGGAGGTTCAGGTTATGTAATGCAAACAGTCTAATACACTTGACCACTGAGTCACGGTTGAGTCACGGTGTCATCGATTCTATGGAAATACAAGAATGTGATAGGATAGCGATGTATAAGCACGACGACCAGAGTTTCGGGATGGTCTCATCAAGGCCCATGGAACCATTCACCTCAGATAGCCACCGTTGACAACCTGCGAATGTCAATGGCTGACAATCGTGGTGTTAGGGTACACGGGAACGGTTTGGGGTATCTATCGGAGTATGAGGCACTCGAGGCACAGCACGTAAATTATAACGGTTAAAGATACTTACGAGGTAACCCCTGTAATGAAACTCGGTTCAAATTCAACCTCCTTGCCTTTCTCGTCCAGAGCCTTCGTTATCTTGAACGTGGATAAAAGCGACACTATTGCAATCCAGATCGAACTGTCGGAGGCATAACGACCCGGGCACACGCGCCTGACGAACAAAGATTGGCAATGAAATTCAATGAACAAAGTAAATGGCAGATACCTCCCAAAGCCAAAACCGGCGCTGTCAATAAATTTGGTTCCGTTGAGCTTTCCATTGTTCAGGTATCTTTCGGGTTTGAAGACATGTGGTTCAGGATAAACCTCTTCATTATGGTCCATAGCCCTTCAAACGATCTATCAAGATCTTGGGAGTAGATACATCGTGAGATGGCTGCTAACCAAATATTTGTCACCACTGTGGATCCTAGCACGGACGAGCAAAGTAGAGTTAATATCAATGGATGTAAAACAAATATCACAACGTCATCACCTTTAGGGATGAAAATACCTTCATATACGTCATCTGCCGTGGTAGCGTGAGGGACTCCTATAACGAGCATAAGAACAGATGGAAACATCAAGATTAAATACCGACCGAGTGGTACAATGCTATATATTCTGAATGTTTCCAGCATAATCGCCTCGACATATGGCAAATTTGGCCGATCTTCAAAATCCGGAAGCCGTTTGGTCCCAACAACCGCATCGATCTCGCGCTGCGCCTTTTCTTGCGCCTCAGGATTTTGCAGCATGGCAAGCATGAAACACTTTAGCGTCGACGCCGTCTACATGAAATTAAGCTTCTGAAAATTCCATGCGCATTGAGACCTACAGTCTCTGCACCAGCTACTCAATTTATGAACTTCAGTGTGTCCCAGGCTGTTGGCATACAACGTACCTATGAACGCTGTCGTACACGTATCTTTGAATATCTGAAGGCGTGAAGGATCGTCAGAACTTTTCATCCGCTTCAAAAGATCGAGTGCCATCGCCGAAGTACTACTGCCGTCGGCCTGCATTTAATAAGCGCTTACGGCGGACCTAGATGAATATAAATCCCACCTCTCGTTTTATAGCATGTTCGAAGGGTTCTTCCACCATCTGCCTGGCATAGCGCCTAGAGGATGCAGCCTTTTGTCTGAGATCAGCGCCTGGAAACCACTTCGGCAAACTGAGGGTGAGGACTGAGATGACGAATAAGCCAACAGCACTAGTATAACGAAGCAAAACTGTCTACCGAAAGGGAACGCATCGATGATGGATGACACTTCTGGTGTCAAGGCTTCGAAGGCCAGAACGCTTCCACGCTCAAATAACTCGACCAGATGATCATGACCTTGTGCAACATCATAATCATATACAACCGACATGATCACAGCTGCAGAAAACCTGGATATAATTTCCCTGTTTGTGCATTCCATGACTTCTTGAACAAAAAGGAAACTTGCCTTTGCACATGCGCGAAATAATCACGAGGAGTGTTAAGAATATCCAGGATGAACTCGCGTGCCTTCCTTAAATGAGTAGGGAGAAAAGTAATGGCAGCATCAGGCCTGAATGATTGATGGAAAATTCTCCTCTGTGAGCGCCATCGATCGCCGTATCTTGCCCAAGCAAAGTGGAAAGACCAGCCATACCTGAGGAGAATTCAGGTTGATGTAATGACGGCAGATAACAATACGCACGGATCTCTCGCGGCAATGTCTGGTCTGTCTGAGTAGACACCGGATCGACGTTCAAGGAGGTCCTTTGCAATTTTTACCGAATTGATCACAATGATATCTTGCTTCAGAACACGGATCATAAAGATATCGCCTGATGTGACGTGATCAGGCCTGATACACCGCAGTGAACCAACAAGATGGGAGCAAACCATAACGAGTGCCCCATTCGGCGTAGGTGACCCAAGGTTTCTTGGCGTCTATCCCGAATAAGTTGCCGATAAGCGGGAGAGGAACAGGGCCAGGAGGGCGACGATGACCTGCAACAGTCTGTCGTCGACTGCTGAGTAGAGTGAGAGCGGAGACAACCGCAGCCGCCGCTACAGAAATCAGCACCAAACTTGGAGAGACTAAGTGGTTCATCTTGACCGGGGTGTGAACGGAGCATGAAACGCTGTTCAATTTATGTATACCCTGCTCCGACATGAACGTGAGATAGACAGCGGGAAGATGATTGCCAGCGAGTACCGGTGGAATGAATGCCTAATGAAGATGCGGTATTTGTGGCCTTGACACCTTCCATTGGAGAAGACAAGCGGGTGTCGGAAACCACAAATGGAAGGTCTCCTTCGTTCGACAGTTCGGAACCGCAAAAGTCGCCGTGCATGAGTTCTGCTTGACCAACTTGAAACTCTCTCGGGTACAGTGCCAGCTTAATTGATATTCTTATTAGCTTTATTTCATGATAGGCCGAATATCGACATAGGCCCAGGATTCGCCCTGCGAGAATTGTTGCCAGAGGCCGCGTGAAACTCCCTCATAAGCTATGATCCCTGGTACTTATGAACGATCCGTGTCGTTGCAGCGACCTCGGCCACCGATGGCTTGTGCTAGGTCTGGAGCACCGTGATGGGAGCAAGCAGCCTATCTTATAAGGAGACTACCCTGGCAGAAGCAAGGTTGCAAGTATTATAACTTACATCATGGTTGAACACAAGAGTGCGGGCACTGGTTTTTTCGGTTTGACTGATGGTACGCTCCATGCAACCTGTCAGTGTAGACCCTAATGTGCAGCTCATGATTATAACATACGCAATCTCGAAAGGACTCGACTTCGACGTTGCCTTACCTCCACTGCATGCAGAACCTAGTCTCGCGCGGGCGGGCCAAAGACTGAAAGTTTTCTGCTATGTATGCCATTCTTCTCTATAGGCGACCAATATAATGATCTTGACAAGGTTAACTGCATGGACGGATTCAGATCATGGAAATCATCGTCGGCTTAGATTGGAGTAGGCTTACGTATTTTCGTCCAGCGCCAAGTAAGAAATTCCCGGAATCACAAACTGCTCTAATACCCACGCTCTGATCGAACGACTAATTATAGATAGATCAGAACTGGACGAGTAGACAAACCAGAAGACCTACTATCATGGGTATGGATATGCCTCGTCATTCAGTATTTACATTGTAACACGACCACTTTTTCACAATTCTGCCCGGTTTATACATGGAACGGTGCGCAATTAGATGAGCTACAAAAATATTCAGAAATCATATTTTTTAAGTGATTGTGTCGACCTACGGAACGTTCCCGGTGCGAAAAGTGGAAACGGGTAGTGCAATGCCTCCATCAGTCACACCCAGTCACGCTTGACGTATTGAACCTCCGCTT